>OZ023232.1:23662370-23863042 GCA_964006365.1 Trididemnum miniatum | reverse complement strand
TCTAGTACCGATACCTTACATTAGTATATGTTAGAATACTCTTTGAAAATCTAGGGTGCGGTATGGTAGACTGCCAGTATCGTACCGGTACTGGTATGGCCTATCCAGCTTTCAAATGCTAGGCCTAGTTTAACACACTGACCAGCTGACACAGTATTGTACAATATATTGGACAGTTAAGACATCTCATTGAGCTGCGAGTAGATTTGGTGCAAATTAGGTTTTCCTATTGATTTAGTGTACAGTTTTTCTGTACAAGTTTAGATTGAAAATGTGCTAATGGCTAGAAACAATTCCATTCTGTTAGTCTAACAAAAATCCACCCTGCAGCTGTGTAGTACGATACCTTCTCAATCAGAAAGCCTGACTTCCAAAGTGAACTGTGTTGTGTGAAGAAATACCAGTATGGCCTCATCTTCAATGCATTCCAATCTTGGGAAGCGATCTTCAAACCACAATTCAAGGTTGATGGTTTCAGGAAGTGAAAAAGATCAATTTGATGATGATGTACTCATGTCTCCTCCAAAAGTACAAAAAACTTTCAAAGAGAAGGTGAGTTGTGCAATCTGGCACTGGTAGCACTGTTCCCCAGTGCCCTCCAAGTTTTAGCAAATTTGCCCAATGATTTAGAAGGTTTATAAAAATTGTGATCAAACTTTTGCTGCTAAAGTTGAGTTGCAATAGCATAAACTTTTGTTTTGCACTAAACTTCTGAACACTTTGATACAAATTCAGTCAAAAACGACCATTCCAGCTGACAAGCTGGAAGAAACTTAAGAAAAATTTCTCAAATTTTCCCCCTAGCTGGACTAGAGAGAACAGGTGACTGGTAGTATCTTTTTCCTGCTGGCTTCAAATGCATTTTGTGTGTGGTACCGGTAATCATCAAACATTGACGATGTACATTATCAACTAGAGCAGAGGTTCTTAACGTTTTTTTTTGTCTTGTTTTCCCCTTGCCGAAGGAAAAAAGTAAAATTTACCCTATTCTCTTGGTGGCCCCTTGTAAAAAATGTAAAGCATCCTTTTTTGTCTTGGTTAAATGTCAAAAAAAGTGTTTTTAGTATACAAAGATGCAATTGAAGGGTTTAGTTCTAAATGTTCCTAAGTCACATTTTTGAAAAAATTGAGATAATCCCATAAAATTGCTTAAATGCCTGCTGCAAATATCCGGATAACATAATTTCACCAGAAAATGTTCCTAAGTCCTTCTATTAAGAAGCGGCATTTCCACCATCGCATGGATTTTTGTTCTAAATGTTCCTAAGTCCAGCAATTTTGTGCTAAAAGTTCTTAAGTCACATCTTAGCCTTAGTTGAATTCCAGCAGTGCGGTTGGAAAGGCAGGTTAGCTTTAGTACTTGAGTGTTACACCATGGTTACACTGTTACATCGGGAAATTAATGTTTTGTTATGAAACCGCGCACTGCGTAGTGGTACAGTAGCGTTGTTTTTGCGGTCTATATCTTAGTGGTACAACATACTGATAGGTTAGGCCTAACCATAAGATTTTGCAATAGGCCTACCATTAGCCTTCAGTGTAGCTTATGTATAGGCCTGCTGGTACTGTATTTAATCTCAGTTAGGGTTCATTTTATTTTGTCAAATCTCAAGTATAGTAGAATTTGTGAGAGTCATGGGCATAATAAGTTCTAGCGCCTACCAGCGTGTCATTAAATGCTTGAGTTTTTTCTAATCTGAATTATTGTATTTTTATCTTAGAGGCATATTCTATAGGCTATTACCAACATACATTATATCACAAAGTACGGTATATTCTATTGCTTTTGGTGCGATATCGGTATTGGTAGTCTGCAATGGATGTGAGCACCTCATCTAAAGCTAAAAAAAGAAAAGCGAATCCATCTGAGTGGAAAAAATCTAAAACTAAAGCTGCAAAAGTACGAGGTAAGTTCTGCTTTGGAAATTCTAGCAGAAAGACAGCGTTGAATCTGTTGATGCTAATCAAAGTTATTATGCAAGTGAGTTGATTATTTTTCTATTGTTTTAGGTGAGGCACACGTTTCTCACTCTGGACAAGAGGTTCCAAGAAGAGTCCAGCAATCAGTGGAATGCCGTTGTCGTTGTTATTATCAGCTGACTGAAAACGAAAAAAAGGAGATATTTCAAAATTTTAATGAAATGAGAGATCATGAAATGCAGAATACTTACCTGCGAGGTTGCATCACCAAAAAGCCAGACCAAAAAATTCGTCGACGACCACGAAATGCTGATGGCCAGAAGCGTAACAGTTTTACGTTTACTGTAACTCTGGAAGAAAAGTCAGTGATTGTGTGCAGAGCAGCTTTTTTGGGGCTTCATGGAATTGGGATTGGTAGATTAAAAAGAAAAGTACTGAATTTTGCTGTTGACATCAAAGATAACCGCGGCAAGCATGGCAACCACCCCAAAGTAGATGAGTCAACGAAGAATCTGATCCGGGAGCATATCCAAAACTTTCCAGCCCGTGAGAGCCATTACAGCCGCAGCGTGAATGCCAGAAGGTAATATTTGGATTCCTCAATGAATGTCGCCAAAATGCATAGAATCTTTCTTATCCATTATCCGGAACTAAGGACAGTATGCAAATATTCATTGTATCACGAAATATTTAATTATGAGTTCAATATTTCGTTCGGCTTTCCCAGAAGCGACATTTGTGATACTTGCGAAAAGCAACAAGTGGCAATCAAAGCAGCCGAATTACATGGCAATGAATCTGCGATAAAACAAAGAAAAGCCGAAAATGAGTTACATCTCAGGAAAGCTGATGTGTTTAATGTGCAGTTAAGAGAAGCAACTGAGTCAGCTAAAACGATGGTAACTGATTGTGACACGGCAGTAATTGCAATGGATTTCCAAAAAAACTTGCCTTTACCCTTGACTGGCATTTGCCAAGAATATTACAAAAGGCAGTTGTGGATCCACAACTTTTGTATTCACGATTGTGTCAATGGCAATGCGATGATGTTCTTATATGCGGAGCACTACGCAGGTAAAGGACCCAATGAGGTAATCTCTTGCTTAGATCATTGCATATCTACCCTACCACCAACAACGAAAAAAGTGAAGATATTTGCTGACAATTGTTTCTCCCAAAACAAAAACAGATACATCGTAGCATATCTCCATTCCATGGTTCATAAAAACCTAGAGGAAATCCAGCTTTTCTATCCCCTTCCTGGCCATAGTAGATTACCATGTGATCGGGACTTTGCTCGCATTGAAAAGAATAGAAGAAGAAAGGACAGGGTTGTAAAGCCATCTGAATGGGTCAATTTGATTAAAGAGACTGACTTATCAAACCCATTTCAGACTGTTTTTGTTGAGCATCCTCTCACAGATGACCTGAAACATGACGGCACTCCTGTTGTTAAAGTCAAGGACTACAAAAGAGGCCTTGATGCATTCTTGCGGCCACCTAGTGGCATTGCAGCAATAAGAGGTTTGTTGTTTAGAAGAGGCCAGAATCCAAGATGTCGGTACTCCATGACTGGTGATTGCTCAACTGAAATTTGCTTACTAAAGCGAGGAAAAAAGTTGAGAGAATTGTTAGGCGCTTTCAGTAAGCTACTGCCAGCACACCTCACGTTCCTTGGCATCAAAAAAGCAAAGTTCGATGACGTTGTAGCGTTATTAGGTCACGTAACTATTCCGAATGAAGTGACATTCTACAACATCTTATCAACGCAACCAGAGCAGCAACAAGAGAGTGATGATGATGAAGATGTTGAATGATTTTTAGCAATGCATGCTCGCACTGTCTTATTCCGCCTTTCTGAACGTTATTAAGCTGTGTTTTCAAAGTTCTCAAAAAACGTAAGAGAAAATTTTCAAAATTTCTCTACAGTACTTCGTTGTTTTGTTATTTTAACTGCATGGTTGTGTATTTGGGCTTTAACTTAATTAAACTAACTCCGGTTGTATGTCAATGTCAGGCTAGGGTAGACATGGTGATTTCCAAAAGTTAGAATGTTGCGTCGAAGAAAAAGCATTCTTTTATTGAGTCTGGAATTTGTCAGAAACTTGCTCCACTAAGCTAAAAGTAAGACTCACTAATAAGGACAACTTTTTATGGCCATCATTATGCAAAAACGTAACGATTTTTCCCCCTCTTAACCCTAAACATTGATTAACGTAAACGTCGTTCTTCTGGTTTGCCGCTAACACATATTTAACCCCGCCATAAGTGATACCATTAAAGTTTAAATGCGGCTTAGTGTTTTAACCCCCATTGAAAATTCCTTGCTACTCCACTGATTTATACCAGTGCAAAGTCGATAGTCTTATACCCTTAGCGTAATACAGTAGAAGCAAAAAGCTGATTTAAATCGATTCGATTCAGCTAATTTATTTGCCAAGTTGCCTTGGCCAGGAGACCGCGAAGTGACCTTTCGGTCTTCGAGTCAAGCTGGAAGCTGCCACCCGTCTACCACAATAGTGGAATCTCCACACTCTCTTCAGTGCTAAGCGTCAAGCAAGGAAGCTGTGAATACCATGTTTTAAAGTCTTTTGGCATGACTCGACAAGGGATTGAACCCAGGTTTACCGACTGCGAGGAGGACGCTTTACCTCTAGGCCACCACGCCGGCAAAAGCTTATTGCGATACCAGTTCTCCACAAATGGCTTCATTTCATCTGCATCGTTATTAAAACGTAGTAATACAAAACAAAAGTCAACAAAACTGATATTGTAAAAGTAATCCTTGGGAGAGTTGCAATACACTATACATCAAGTTTGATGGAAAAAGCTCCCAAGTCACAGTTCGGAATAAAAGTTCCTAAGTCCACGAAGCAAAATTCACTGTAATTCATTATGACATCATTGTGACGTGATAATTTTTTCGCGAAAAATCAATCTACAACAGAGCAATACAAAAAATCTTGTTTTAGCTTTCCAGTTGCATTAACCTGATTTGCAAAGTATTTGAAAATTTTTGAATGTCATTTTCTCAAAACTGACATTATGTGACTTAGGAACATTTAGAACTAAGCCCTTCAATTGTTCTTCACGGGGTCTTGTGAAAATATTAAGAAATATAGCCATGCTCAAATGTCCTAGACAGCTATGATAAAGCACACAAGAATGTTAAAAAAATTTTGTTTATCTTAACAGTTATGACTAAGGGTGGAAACCTGGCTACTTGGCGTTAGGGTGTCAGTTTCGTTGTGTTGAAATACAGATGTCAGGTTTGAGTTTTGGTTTGGTTTCACGGCTGTTGAAAAATCGATTCCAGTCTTTGTTTCAGTTATGCTTACGTACAGCTTTGGTTTCTGGGTTTCAGTTTTGGTTTAAGTTTCATCCCAAAAAGCTATTTTTTTGTGAATACAAATTATTTAAATCTTCTACTTTTTGGCGTTTTTGTTTCAATACGATGATAAGTAGCAGCTCAGATGGCCGAGTGAGGAGAGCAATTGCTTTAGAAGTTGTCAACTGGGGTATTATTCTGAGTCCGGTGAAACCAAAGACTCAAAAATTAGTATTCACAGCTTCTCCATTTGACGCTCAGCATTAAAGGAACTGTGCTGGTAAGAATGATGATGACAATTTTTAAAACCTAAAACCTTAGAAAATTTTGAACAGGTTTTAGTTTCAGTTTCGGTTTTGACGTTTCAAGAAAAAACTGTTTTGGTTCAAGTTTAGGTTTTCAAAATTTTGGTTAAGTAGGTGTCAGTTTCAGTTTAGGTTTCAAAAATTTCCTTTAAAACCAGGTTTTCAGGTTTTGCTTTATGTTTGAGTTTCCACCCTTGGTTACGACACACAGTTTCAACAGTTAATCAGTTACACTTTTGTGCTTGTTTTCCACAAACAATTTCTGAGATTCTTGGAGTAGTCATTGAAAGAGATACTCGCATGTCCTGTGTCATCTTTGGGGACTAAGGGAGATGGAAGCTTGGTTTTAATAGTCAACAGTGAAGAGGATCCTCTTCTCACAGATAATAACTTCAGATAAGATAAGTCATTGCGAAAGGTTGGCTATAATAACTTCAAATGCACGCTTACTTAGCATGGGAAACTCTTCGACTAATCCATTGCCAAACTTGGAAAAGTCACCATTGCATGGCATATACTTTGAACGAAGCATCGTTGAACATTGCAAATTAGTCAACTCATCTTTGCAGAGATCATCGTCAGCAATACATTCTAATTTGGTTTCAAAGGGTTGAGTTATTCAAGGAACAGTAATGTTGGTAATTGCACTTTTAAAGTAACCGTCAAAGTTGTTTTTTAAGGAGGCAAGGTGTTGGCATATCTCGACTTCAAGATCAGAAATCTCATTGCTGCTTTCCAATCATGAAATGTCTGAAAATTTGCATAAATTCCTGTTTGAACTCTTCTACTCCACAGATCTAATTTTGTCTGAAAGTCTTGAATTTTATCACGTACATCTATAGTGGCAACATTTTGTCCTTGCATTTGCACATTGAGCTGGTTCAAACTTCAAAAAAATGTCTGCCAAGTAAGCCAATGCACCAATAAAGTTGTGGTCAAAATGGATACTCAATGGGGATTTGCGTTCTTGAAGAAAGTCTTGATTTCATCACATAGTTCGAAAACTTGAGACAAAACGAGACCTCTAGAGAGCCACTGAACATCTGTGTGGTAAAGGAGAACAGTGTGTTCCAATCCCATCTGATCACAAAGCACTCTGAAAATACAATAATCAAGAGAACGTGCCCTGATAAAATTCACGCATTCAATCACATGCTTTAATACGGCTCTACTCACAAACAAGTTCAACCATTTCCATTGCGCACAGTTTGATGAGTCGGCCACCAATCATATGTGGTTTCTTTTCTTTGCTATTCTGTAAGCAACATGATATGATGCTTTCAATCCTGCTTTATCTGCGGAACAGAATCCTAATTTAGGCAGTGTTCCTTCAGCACAAAATGGAGCACATTTGACCAGCATATGTAGAATGGCATGAAGGGAAATAGGCTTTTAAAATTAACGGCTTCATGGAACTATTACCAAGCACTGTGGAGCAAGAGATACACCGAACTTTTTGAACATTATCTGTCGCAATAAAGTCGAACCCAAAGTCAACATACGATACGATTCTAAATATGTTCACTTCTTGGACATAATAACTGCAGATTTTATAACTTAAACCTGTATTTAGTGACTGCAAAATAATATATTTGCAATAGACCTCCACAGTGCAATCTGTCCACCGTCTTCTGTCTAATAATTATGCTATGAAGAAGTAGGAGACAAATGGAGCTTCACTACGCTCTGACCATTGTGTAAACAATGCAATTTATTGCAAAATGAAGGAAGTTCCAGTCTTAGCAAACTTGTAACCTATTTTGCGGTCAAAGTCCAGATTAGATTGTGACCAGTAAAAATGTAGCACACTATGGTAGTACACTTGCGCAGAGATAAAATAAAGAGGCTAAAAATATTACTTGCATCACAAACCAGTGCAACACTATCACTTATTTAATACTGAAAAATAAAGTTTGGTTTAATTTATGATTCAGTAAATTTACCCGTGGTTAAGAACCTCTGAACTAAAGTAACCTGGTAACAGAGTAATCTAGCCTATTGGCTACTGCTGGTTTTATTTTTTTAGGCTTTGTACCATTCTGCTCACTTTGCTAATCCAGAAGGTTGTAAAGATCTCGGACCTTATGTTAGACTTACTAAAGAACAAGCTGTACTTGGAGGTCAGTTTTGATTACCTCCTTTACCAATAGTTGCCTTGTAATATAAATTTGCCAAGTTTTCTTCATTAAGACAATTAGAATAAAAGTGCTTGTACAGTTATTATTTTGTTTGGTGTATGATATGTGTTATTTTTTTTGCTTAAAAAAATGAGCTTACTGATTGCCAGACACCCCCCCCCCCCTTTAACATTTTCAAATCTTTCAATCACGTTTGTGGACTAGTTTACAAATTTTTAGCAGTTAAATGCCCACCTTTTTGTTTGCAGTTGGTCGACCAGCTCGAGTGTATGCTGATGGTATTTATGATATGTTTCATTCTGGTCATGCAAGAGCTTTGAGGCAAGCAAAAAACTTGTTTCCCAATACTTACTTGATTGTTGGAGGTAGAAAATGTTCGACATTTTGTGCTTGTGAAGTAGGAGCTGATAAACTGTTTGTTGGAAATAAGTAATACATACCCTTGTTACATTGTTAAAGTCTTTGTATGTAGAATACTTTATAGGTTTGGAACTGCATATTTCAAGATTTTAAAATTAGCAGATTTTTGGTAGATGTTGAGCACAACAGTTTTCAAAAAGTTTTTATGGACTGAAAAATCGCTGGATAAGGGCGTTGTATTGTTTTGTTTTTTTTTTTGCTTATTTTGCAGTTATGTTGTTAAGAAATTTTATTGCTATTACTAATTACGAGCACATAAACAGATTTACCAGTTTCTACTGAAGATTTCATTTAGCTTCCATGTTCGTTTGTATTCAAGTTAATCATACAGCATGGATCAGGGTAGTTCAACTTTTTCGAGTAACAAACCATATTTGGTTTTTAAAAATTTTTTCGGACCAAAATTTAGTAAAATGACGACATTAAGGAATAGTAAAAGCAATTTGAAAACTCATGGTTTACTTTTTTGATGATTTTTGTTTTTTGCTTCAGTGGCTTGCCATACTCAATGCTAAACTTGAAATGAAAGCAGGGTATCATAGCTCGTGCAGAAATACCAACGCGTAATCACTTATGTGTGACAGCATGTTTCATTATGACGATATAATGAGTACAAGTTTGATTGGCTGGGTTTATTGGGCTAGGTTTGATTGGCTGAGATAGTGTGGCTGGCTTTAATGTGATTATGGGATCACTTTTGGGATGTAAATAGTAGACCGAGTATATTTATGATGATATAGCAGTCAATTTAAGGTTATAAGATTGTCAATTTGAAGAATTAGGGAGTATACACTATGATCTTTCTGAAAGTTGGAGAAGATTACGCTTTTTTCTTTCATTTAAATATTATCTTTGTAACTTCCCTTCCCAATAAACTTCCATACCGCTTGACGGAATTTGATGATCACCAGTCGGCAGTTTTCACTACGTGACGCTTCACTAGTGTGCAATGGAGTTAACCACTGTTGATGTGGACGCTAGTTTTTTCAACGATTTGCCCTGGTTGAAGAAGGACGTTGACTTCTTTATGCAACATAAATTATATATCGTTTATGGAGAATAAAAGTCTGCAGTCAAAAAGATTGAAGATGGCTTGCTTCATTCCTCTGGGTTGGTCTACTTGTACAGGAGATGAACTTTTTCCACGACGCCACTAGCCCAATAATTAGCTTTGGGGTAAACCCTTTGTTACGTCGTATTCATTTTAACTGTTAATTTTGAATTTTGCATTGTATTTTATTAGTCAGATTTGCTTGATAACAAGGTTGGCGTAGAAACAAAAGCTGCAAGTTCGGTTGAAGGTGAAAATAGATTTGGTTTAGGTGGTGTGGGAGAGGGTGCTGTGCTGCACTGATGACACCTAATAAGGTCGAAACGCGTCTGCAGTTGCAAGTGGGTGGGTTACCTTGTAAGGCCTGTGTTAGACTATCGTAGTTTGACTTGGTGTTTGTGATTATGGGATCACTTTTGGGATCTAGATAGTAGACCGAGTATATTTATGATGATATAGGAGTCAATTTAAGGTTATGAGTTTGTCAATTTAAAGAATTTAAAAGTATACACGATGATCTCTCTAAAAGTTGGAGAAATTCACGCTTTTTTCTTTCATTTGGATACAAGTTTGATTAAACTTAACAATCGAAACAGTACGGTGTGCGTGCCGCCTGTGCTGTATTTTCTATATCATTGGTGGGACATCTTATCACAATACCACACGCTGTTAAAGGACTCGTATCTGTTGATCACAATTCATAATATCCTGTCAGCGCCTAAGGACGAATTAACTTATTCAATGTAAGAAAGATTAACGAGCCACTTTAAAGGCTATGGCGAGCCACTGAAGTGGCCCACGAGTTGGACGCTCCAGATTTAGATAAATAAACTACACTCTTTTAGTGTGCAATGATCAACTAACTCACAAGTCAAAAGGCCGAACTGTTATGAATGAGAAAGAACGCTATGAGGCAATATTGCACTGCCGTTATGTTGATGAAGTGCTTAGAGATGCTCCGTGGACGCTTGATGATGAATTTTTGGAAAAACATCAGGTAAGTCTTTAATGTTACGAAGGTAGCTCTTAATTAATGATAATTTTTTATGAAAAATTAATCGCAAAAATGTCAAGAAAAAGTTTTTATGATAGAAGTAAAATTTGAGATTGAGGATAATGATATACACAAGCGTAAAAATCGCTGCTAAAAACTGTAGTCGTAAAAGAAGTTCATATTCCTTTTTATTTCATTCGTTCAGGTAAGAGATTTTGAAGCTGGGTTGCATTAACCTTTAAAAGGTCTGATGTGATGCGTTAACGGATTTGTAAACTTCTGCACAAATGCAGTATGAATTATACTTGGTATACGTGATTATTTATTATATTGGCCGTTACAAAGTTCATATGGAGAAGTCCGCAAGTTTTGTTAGGATATTGTCAGGCTCGTAGCTCAAAAGAGTTCTAAGAAACACTGGTTTTGATTGATTTTTATTTTTGTATTTATTGTTTTAGATTGACTTCGTTGCTCACGATGACATTCCCTACGCGTCTAGCTCATCAGATGATGTTTATAAGCACATTAAAGAAAGAGGTTTTGGTAATTTTTCTTCGCAAATGGACAGACTTTTACTGAGGTGTTTTTAGGCATGTTTTGTGCTACCCAAAGAACAGAAGGCATATCAACTTCTGATGTCATCACGCGAATAGTTAAGGATTATGACATTTACATCCGGCGGAACCTAGCTCGTGGGTATTCAGCAAAAGAGCTCAATATTAGTTTTATGAAAGTAAGTTACAAATTTTTTAGGGAGTAGTGTTTTGTCTTCTTAATCTCGTTTAACACCCGTTCTGGCAATAGCGTTTTTTAATTAAATAATTGTACTACCTTCTTAGCTCTTCCATTCATGTCATTTACTGTCATACTTGCTTTAATAGGAAAAGAAAATTGTGGTACAGAACACAGTTGATACTGTTAAAGATCGTTTGAAAGATATGGGGGAAAAATATAAAGAGTTTGTGGGCCGAATCGAAGACCGTAGTCACGAGATGTTGGATAAATGGAGAGAGAAATCTAATGAATTTGTTCGCAATTTTATTGAGATGTATGGGACTATGGTGAGGATTGAAGAATATTGTTTTTAGCATGAAATGGACTTCGAACTTTGTTTTGCTTGCTCATGTGAAACTGTTGAGACCTTATTGACTTGTTGAATTGAACATTACTTCCTTATACCGCACATTTTACGAAATAGTTAATTTCTTGCCAGCTATTGGTGTGTCAAGATTCTGAACTAATCAGCAAAGCCGGCCAAAAGCATAAGCGCTATTATTTTCCAAGTAGCATCGAATAAGATGCTACGTTTTGCTAGCGTGATCCAAATTCGAAAGTATTATTTTGAAACGACTCAAAATCAAAGTTGAGTCAACATCTCCACCGACAGGCGTTCTATCCACTAGGCCGTATGAGCTGTAAAACTATGGTTCAGAGGAGTGACCCATCGGCAGATGTTTGCTAGGGATCAGCTAGGTCTGCGTATGACCGTAATCTACGTGTGTGCGAAAAGAATTTAAAATTTTCTTTTTCAATTGCAATATGTTCCCCGATTGATTTTACTGAAGACTGGTGATTGACTGCCTTCATGTATTGTGGTTTTTGTTTCATTTAGAACCAGTACAAGGATCAAATAATGGAAGCCATTTCTCCTGCTAGAACGAGTCCAACCAGTTCTCCATCAACACCTAATGACTATGACAGGTTAGTGTTGTCTTAATTGCCTGCTTAGTGCTTATCACTTCGCAGTAACGGTAACACTCGAGTAGACTACTAAAGGAGTGAAGTTAACTGCTTTATCTTGTGCGCGATTGAGTTCCAGTAGCAACTGGAAGTTTTCTTATTTTGGCATACGTGTTCAGCTGACCAGATTAACATGGTTTGCTGAAAAGGTTGCATTTTACCAACCATTGATGCTGGTTCGGCTCATTCAACGATTTAAGACGTTTAAAATTACTGAGCATAAATTGTTCAATCATTCATCGTTGTGCGTGTGTTGAAAACAACTGTACTATGTTTAAAACTGACGTAAACCTTTTCAATTTGTCCGTTGTTAATATATACGTCACGTTGAATGTGACCTCTGGCAAAACATTCAAACACATGATATTTTTCCCTTATTTTTGTTTTAAGTTTTTACCGATTGATTTGATGAGCAAATAAATGGTGTTAACTGCCATCCCTGTTAACCTTTGCATTACTATTACATAAAACTCTTACAAACCATTACATCATAAAACCTTTCTTGGGTAACTAAAAAAAATCGCAAATTGTTTAGCCCACGGTCTCCGGCCTTTTTAGTCAAGGAAACGATGCACCGATTGAACGAAGAATCGTCTGATGAAGATGTAGCATAAGCCAGAATTGCCGCTTGCTTGGAAGCAAATAACTACTAGGCGTAGATTGTATCATTAATACAAGGTTTTGTGGCGTTTTTTCGTATGTGGTAAAGTTTAATTTCACTGTGCAGCGAGTAAGAATTTTTAGCGTTGTGCTATTATACTTTGGAGCAATTTACGGACCATGAAGTACGCTTTCTCTGTTTTGAAAAAGTAGTTTACAATTTCAACCGTTTTTCCTTGGCGTTGCTCTATTGTGACTGCATGTTCGTGTTCGTTCTGTATGTCTGTTGTCCGTATTGTACACCGAGTCGCCTTGAATTTAGCGTCAAGACAAAATTAGTGTGTATTTTTGTGATTTGGTTAAGCTTTCGCAGCCCCATTTCTTTACCTTTAGTTAAGAGATGAAACATGTATCTTGTACACAAAATTTGAGCTGTATCCCACGGCCCGGAAACGAACTAGGTGCACCTATTATCTTACTGCCTGCTATGGCATTGCGTATTAAAGAGAATGTTACCGAAGAAAATGAGTGTTGACGAATCGTCTTGTCGATTATATGTAAGCAGGTGTAACCAAACTGCAATTTTTAGGAAGAGATTGTATAAATGTATACCGCTCTGTCTATTGTTGTTTTAACACGGTTAGCATTGTGCAATATATACACAATGGTGACATACTTTTGGTGCTATTTAGTAGTAAAATGATTTAAGTGCCAGAAAGTCGGTCATTCATTCGATAGCTTGTAGGCCTTCTGTACGAATTGCAATAGGTCAAAGTACGCTGAAAATTTTTCGTAATTTTTTATGCGATGCGGTAATCCGAGCCATTTCATGACAAAAAACGTTTCACGTTTAACTGGCAAGCCGGGGTAACCGACAGACATTGTGGCGTTAATACAGCCAAGGCTCTATTACGACTCTGACCTTAAAATAGCGTTGTAAAGCCCAAAATAACTCTAGTGCCGCTTCAACGGTACGGCAGCCATTGGCGCCGTGGAAGAGGACCGCAGGAACGTCCGAAACGTTTTAATCATAAAATGTTTCCGTGAAATAACTCCTTGGATTGTGAGCAATCGACGTAGAAATAATGGTGTGCATTGTGCAAGCGTGTCAATTCAACCGCAGTCGTGGTTTGTCGACCAACGATTGATGCGATTTGGTCGACGTTATAATTCTACAGTGAGCGGGCACGAGAAGGAAACCGTGCTTGAGGTCATGCCCCTTTCCCCCATGTATTTTCCGCATACCCTGTATTTAAACTTTTACAGAAACATTAGGATACTGCCTTCATACTGCAGGTCAGGGTCTTGTGATTTTACTAACTCGCTTTCTTGTTAACCATAATGAGACGCCATTTTATTTGCCTCGGCCTCTAACTGATTATATTTCTGCGTTGCAACTGAACATGGAATAGCATGCTCTGCCTCCAACTGAACATGAAATAACAGGCCTCGAACTCCCCAACACTAATCAGTAATCATAGCTCCGGCAGTCGCAACGTAAATAATCGAACTCACCTTTGAAACTTGGACCTACCAAAATGAAATCAGTGCTTGCCATTCTACAGTTAGCGATTTTACTAGCTTACGTATTTCGCTGAAAAAACGATTGTTAGGATGTCGGTTGTGCTAAATTTTTGCCTCTCTTATATTTGTTTCTGGCTATGAGCCTATAACCCTGCATTATCTTAATCACAGAACGTAAAGTGCGGGTGGGAAGGCGGATTTTTAAACTTTGTATGCGCCTCCTCTTGACCTAGATAAATAAATCGACTGGGCAACTCACAAGAGTCGGTCTAGGATTTTCTCAGTTCTTTTTTTTTTTATTTTTTTGATGCACTTGTTGCCTCAAAACTTTTAAATACGAAACGGCCATTAGGTAAGCAGCTTAGCGCATACGCTATCGGTGCGGGAGGTCTCGGGTTCAAATCCTGAATTGGTCCAATCGGCACAGTGTCGTCAACGGCTCTCGTTCCTTCGGAGTTGTGCCCAGGCGCTAAGTCGGGGAGGTGGGCCCAGCCACTTGTTACACGCTTCGGCGTAATACCACAAGTATAATGAAAATTTGAATTTTGATTTGAAATGAAGAAAATCGTCACTGCCGAACGTACTTGACAAGATCAGTTTGCTGAAGCTCAAGTGGAATGCTTAATACTGTATAGCCTAGCATCACTGCCAACTAAAAAAACGGCCTGCTTCGAGATAGAGAAAATCATCTGAAAAAAATTTAAGTGCAGTCCACACAATTGCTTTGCTTACGGCAAGAACGAGTTTGGGCATAAGTTCGTTATTACATGATTAAGAAGTAAGCGGAATTGAGATAGCCCACAGCGACATCGGACGAATGGTTCACATTATTTTTATCGCCACCACCCTGTAAGTTGTGCACTCTGCTTGCTTGTGATTAAAAGCATACTGGAGCAGTCGAGATATTGTAAGATTGGCCTGCTCACCCATTATTTTCTGCGTTTGGACTGCTATTTCCTTCCCAGAACGAAAACATTACTTAGCTCAGTTGTGGTTCTCAAGCTTTTTTGTGCCATTGCCCACTCACGGTACTCAGCATATCATCATCGCCCCCCCCCCCCCCCCCCTTCCCCGCAATACAAAATGACGCGAAGTTCAAACAAATTTATTTCAATGAACCAAGTAGGCCCATCATCAATAACATCAATAAATAAAAAAAACTAACTTAGCAGGTTAGGGTTACCCTAACCCTATTCATGATTAAAATATATGTTTGATATGAAATCGGTCAACTTTGGGTCAGCAATTACCGTATAAGCTATAATCAATCAATCAATCTGTTAGTTTATTCACCAAGTGATACAGAACATAACAGCAAAATGAAAACGTACTAACGCAATTTACGGTGTAGGGTAGGTGTGTTCGCTTGGCCAGAAGACAGGGAATAGACCGTGTGGTCATTTTAATAGTGTTACCACAGTGGCATTCCAGGGGTGCCTTGGTAAAATTCGAACTAGAGGGCGCCCGTTCAGTGTTAAAAATTCAGTTAGTTAGTTAGTTGCATATTTATCCTCCTATCACGAGAAAGCGATCAAAGCGCTATACGAGCGCGCTTAAGAGTGACCAGCCATCTGTCTACCACACCAAGATGGGGGAATACCGCTAAGTGCCTTTCCCAACGGCACAACAAGTAAACTTGCCGGCTTGATCTCCACACTGTCCTTTAATGCTGAGCATCAAACAGGGAAGCTGTGAATACCAATTTTAAAGTCATTGGTTTGACCAGACTCGGAATCAAACCGGAGTCTACAGCTCAAGAGACAGACGCTTCATACCACTCGGCCGTCTGAGTTGTTAAACGCCAACAATCCATAGCATTTGAATCAATCAATCTGTTTGTTTATTCACCAAGTGATACAGAACGTGCAGTAACAGCAAAATTAAAACGTAATAACGCAATTTGCAGTGTAGATATGTTCACTCTAATTATGTCATTGGTTTACCCTACCAGGAGACAGCGAATAGACCGTGCGGTCAACGAGTCTACTGCCACCTGCTGAACAAAACAACATTAGAAGTAATCGCTACATCTACTAAAGAAAGAACAAACGAAAAAATAAAATAAAATCACCGAAGAGCCTTTGTCTGATGAACAATATTAATTCCATTGTGTATTTTACTTTTGAATTTCAAGGGGACTTACAAATTTCACTGAAGCTTTGAATTTAGAAGTTACTCAATAAAAATAGTTTCAAAAACAAAAGATGTTTCTAGTATTTGCTAATGAGAATATTTTTGAGTTGTTAAAAAAATAGGTAATCTGAAAGCAACTTGGCATGAAGGGGAATTTTGTTCCAAATTGTCACGCCAACATAGTTAAAAGAAGATTGTCCAGACTGTGAGTGCATTTTTTGCAAACAATAATTTTTATTAGCAATGGATCTTGTATCGTGATTATGTTGAGTTGCCACAGATTTGCAGTAGCTGTCAAATATACATGGCAGATTGCCATGATGAAATGAATGCATAAACTTAGCCACCTCAATTTCAAAAATGTCTTTAACTTGCAGAAGTTTTATATCCTTATACAAAGCCGACATTTTTGCGCGGTCTTTTACACATTTAAAATTGATACCGGTAATTCTAAGAATTTTGTTCCGTGTAACCTAGACGTTTTTCAGCAAAGTTTTCCTGCTGTTACCCCACGCTATTACACCATATTTGAGATAAGTAAAAGAGGAAAAAATTAGAAAAAAATAAGAACAAAAAAGACTAATAAAAGCACTAGGCCTACTGGTACTTACGGGCAGTAATGGGCACCATAAACCTTTCTGTGCTAAAGCGATAACGATAATCGATAACTTAAAAAAAGCCCTGGGCGATATCGATAAATCTCAATTTCTTAAAGCGATATCGGTAATCGATAAGTTATTGCCGACAAATTTTTCCGATAAATGTTGCGGTAAATTTTCAATGTGTTTGACAAAGTTGTTTCTTTGTAAGTCGAATTGCAAAAATATTTTTTCTAGATTTTTCAAGAGAGCAGTTCACGGACTCTGCCGTGAAATTAAGCAAAACAAAGAAATAATTTTTTAAAATTGCAACAATTCATGGACAACGTGTGTTTTTTCCACGCGCCAACTCACTAACTTTGAAGTTTAAACACTGCGTGCATAAAAATCGTTTATCGCGATAATTTATCGGCGATAACAAAATATATAACAAAAGCGATAACGGTAATCGATAAATCAAAATTATTTTGAGCGATAACGATAATCAATAAAAAGTTATCGCCGATGAATTATCGCGATAAATGCCCATCACTGCTTACGGGGAGTGTAAAACATAGGGGAAGACTGGATAAAGTGAGAAAAGCTGCAGGCAAAGAAACAAATATTTCGGCAGCGTGGTTCGAAGCGTCGTTTTTACGACGACCATGATCGCAAGGTTGATGGTTCAACTCCCACCTAACCCTCGTTGTTGCGTCCTTGGATAAGATGCTTCACAACAATTATCTTTGCTTGGTGGAATCTAACAAGCAGCAAATTGAAGAAGTCACAAGCAAATTCAAGCGGAAAACTCGGAAACAAAGGCAACTTTTAAACGAGTCTGGATTCGTCCTATGCATAGCGCCTCTGTCGCTTTCTCGTGACAGGAGGATAAATAGTGAAATCAATAAGCGTATAGGCTTATGCGAAATTCCAAGTAAGCTACAGAACTTCCATTTGGACAAGAAACTAAATTGTGCGCTGGTAGGCAATGTGAGTAATGAGTATATTACCTGACCTCTGAACTTGCATTCCAATAATAAAATGGGTAGAAACGGGAAGCTAAAATTAAAGGAGCGTTTACCGATACGCGACCCGCAGTAAACGACAAAAAATTTTTGCACCTTGTTTTGTTGTTACTGTTCACCAATCACACGAAAATCTGTAGAAATCCTTCTACATTCACTTACATTATAATTTTAGTCGCGTATCGGTAAACACGCCTTAAAGGCGCTGACAATAAAATCAACCTCAACTGCCAAGGATTGAAGCACAAATTAGGGAGCGCCCGGGTTCCCAAGTTTGGTAGGCTTTTGGTCAAGATAGACAAACTTGGGAACCTGGGCGCTCCCTAATTTGTTCTTTATAATTAAAACAAGGGTAACCGAAGTTAGCCTACCAAAGTGGTCATTGGGCAGTCCACGAAAGTTAAAACATGTTATCATACCGACCCAGTATTGTGAACACATTGTGACGTAATAGTGGGTATTTATGACGTAATTGCGGTAAACAAAAACGCAGACTGATGGCAATGCGTTATCACACCATTGTACTGGCAAACTCAACCCTCACCGAAGCGTGGTCGAGTAATACATCAAGATTGATACGGAATACGGATCCCAGGACTCTTAGTTTATAGGGTCTGCAGGGGTAAAATGAGTAGCAAAACTGTTTTACTAATGCAACAAAAATTGTTGCAAAAACTTTTTTTAGTAAACAGCTCAGATGGCCGAGTGGTACAGAGCGTCTGTCTCTTGAGCTGTAGACTCGGGTTTGATTCCGAGTCGGGTCAAACCAATGACTTTAAAATTGGTATTCGCAGCTTCCCTGCTTGACGCTCAGTATTAAGAGGGACAGTGTGGAGAACAAGTCGGCAAGTTTACTTGTGGTGCTGTTGGGAAAGGCACTTAGCGGGATTCCCCCATCTTGGTGTGGTAGACAGATGGCTGGCAACTCCTAAGCGAGCTCGTATAGCGCATTGATCGCTTTCTCGTGATAGGAGGATAAATATGCAACTAACTAACTAGTAATATAACAAAAATTGTTGCAATAAGTTTAAAGCTGCTTTGTTTAAAAATTCATCTTTTAGCAGTAACAAAAATCAAGCAGCTTTGACGTATTGCAACAATTTTTGTTATATTACTAAAAGTTTTTGTACTCATTTTACCTCGTGTACCCATATTACCCCAACAGACCCTACCGTATGTGATAAGGCACATGGGCGCAAAGGGTTAATGTTTCGAGAATGTGCTATCGCCCTCTGGATATCGCCCACTTTGAGAAACACTGTATAAGCAGCCCGACTGCCCGAAATAAAGCTGTGACCAAGATTCTTACCATGCAACATTCTCTATTTCTAATTAACTAACACCTCCAACAGCAGGTTTATGTTTTTATTAACGTCAAGACATTGCCGAAATACAAAATGTACATACACCAGTCCGAGGCACCACATGACCGCACCAACAGTACATAAATGGCCGCACTCTAACCTTGTACCAAGATTCGTCCGAGAAAAATGTTACTTAAATGTACACGTTCTCAGAAACAAAATCTCGAGGTCCGTAATTTTATGTTGCAGTGTCGTACCAACTTCACACTCACTAGCTGACAACCACCCGACATAAATAATGCCTTAAAGTTAATGATTAATAATACAAAATCTTTCGCATGTCGTTAAACCCAACTTTTTTTATTTTCTTACAAAGTTTGATTCGAATTGCTGCTAAAAGGTAATTTGTTACTAAATAATATGCAGCTCTCGACATAAAAAAGTAGTAAAACGTAAAAAGCACAGTGTTAAAAAGAAAGATCTCTACACAGATGATATGGAAAAAACTACAACGCATACTGCATAGATATAAACACTATGCAATTGGCGCCAGTGAGTGTAGAAAACGCTGATGTAACGGCAATTTTGAAAACAATAATAATAAAAGCAGCTGACACAGCCATGATTGCTAGAGCAAAAGAGCACGGTACAACATTGATACGCAAGATACGAAGTGCTCCGTTTTTAATGACTTATGGAACGAAAGTACTGTAGTTGTGCCAATCAATTTCCCCACAATACCTTATTTCCACATTTCTTTCAGGCACAATAGCAGAAAACTTATAAAAAATGCTTTAGCACTTATTTTACATACAAGCTACTTTGAAACGTAATGAAATTCATAATTGTATTCAAAGACACGTCATAATTGTATTCAAAGACACTGTGCTTTTCCCTAAAGTTTTGATATAACGAGAGAGCATAGCCAAGTTAGCAACAAGAACAGCAATACCTTAGAGGGAATTGAAAACCTATTAGCAGTTTAATTTTCAATAAAAAGCAGCATTGCACATTTTCGCCATGTTACAAGATAGCTAAGTGATATAAAGTTTCAGCTTTGAGTTTGGCAATGCTACTACTAAAATATACTAAACTATCATATAACAAAAAAGCACCTCTTCAACGGCATTATATCAATTGCTTCATAAACCAGTACACTGCTTGGACCTTCGAGAACGCTTAAAACGCAAATTGTAAGAAACGAGGCTTGAGCACTAGGTATTCGCACCAAATGCTGCGATTGAATGCCTCATTGTTTTAATTGCCTAAGTGTAATTTACTACGTAAATGGTGTAACACCTTCCACCGTGGAAGGACTCGCGGCCCAAAATGCTTACAATGAAAATCTGTCAGACGCAGTCATGTGGGCAAAGCGATTTAGGGAGCGATTGAAAATTTCAAACGTAATGGCTCGGGCTTGACGCACAAATTTCAACAATCAACAATACTAGGACCACGTGATGTAAGCGAGGCCCTGGCCGAATTCGCACAGAAAAACAACGAATATGTACAAGTCACCCTCGAAAATACAGATTTCCCTAAAATTTTACATCAAAAGTGTAACAGTAAAAATATACATTGAATAGGTCAAGATCTAGTAGCAACAAGTCTGACCCGAAATTAACTGTCGATATATGACACAAGAAAGTTTAATCGACAAGAGCCGTCAAGCACGTAATTATGCTGTTTATTAAGAGGTTTACAAAAAGGGTGACATTAATTCAGCAACAGCTTAGTTTCCAAACCAATCGGGACCACTTGACCCAGAATTACCATATGAACCACCGTAATCATTACCACGATAAAAGGCTGGAGGCATTCCCCAGCCGCCGCCAGACCTAAAAAAATTTATCAGTTACCGAAATAGAGGGCAATCACTTGGTATGACTTTCACAAAAACTTTTTCCTAAATATTTTTCTAAAGCATCTGTATTCTGTATCTAAAAATATAGGAAACTTTCTACAGACGAAACGCATCTTTTCGGAGAAATCAGGAATAGAACTAAGCATTAAGCTTGGTTTACGCTACGCCTATTTTAAGCACTAACAAATGCAAGCCCGGACTTTCGGGCGCCAACCTTGGTTTCATTATCGTCGTCGTTGGAGCAACTTTACGACCAGACATATTAAGATGGAGCAGTGGAGCTAGACAAACCGAAACACTACAAATTCAACATTACCTGTTGTGCCCTTGCATGCCATGCTGTCCTCCACCCATGCCACCTCGGTTCCCGCGGTTTTGCTGCTGGCGGTAATCTCTCGACCCAAATCCAGTGGAGAATCTCTTTCCTTGACCTCTGGCACGTCCTTTCTGATGAGTAAGAGCCAGGGTTTCCAGCCATTGAGGCACCTCCTGGTTCGCCTCAATCAGAAGATCAACCAAGTCTTTGACAATGTTCTCGTTTTTCGAATTGAAAAACGACGTCGCCAAACCTATGCAAAGTTTAAAACTACTTCATCCGGATTCAGTTCCTGGGTAGTTTTTATCGAAACAAAGTGACGAAATCCGCATCACAGTAGCAAATGTTACATGTCGCAGAACTCTTGGCTTAGCGCTACGATCACGCCACTGATAACTACAATTCTAAGCAGCAATAACAGCGCAACGTGACTACAAACAGGGTTTATACGGAATTTATCTGACATATTCCCCTGACTTTCCTCAAAATCGCACCTGTTTTCCCTGACTTTCGTTTAAAAATCCCTATGTTTTTCCCTGACCCAATCCTGCAAAACATACTTTTTCCCTGACTTAGAGAATATAAACGAACAGTATAATACCAGCCAGCAGCAAAAATAACTATGTATACCTAATGCCTACATACACAGAAACATCAATTCAGCAGCAGAAGTAAAGATTTCACAAGTGACCTATCGTAATTTTATCTTAGAAAATCGCAAGAAGCTTGGCTTGAATACCAAAAATAAGAAAAGTGACATGTTTCACAAGTGTCTGGCTTCGCAGTTCACAGCACTCTGCACTACTTCAAGTAAAAAATCTAAGAAAATCACAGCAATAAAAACACTGAAATTACAAACCATTTCGATAAAGAGACTTGCTCTCTCAGTAATTGTGTGAAGGTGCAATACCATAATTCACAACATTTAATTTGTCTTTGCCAAGTTCCAGTATACTAGCAATCTTGCTATCAGGAAAACATTGATTGAAATAGGTCCACAGAACCAGTAACAGAATTATCACTATATCCACCAACAACATGCTTTAGAACCCCATGTATTTTGGCATTCAATTTACCTCCATCTTGAAAGCAGTGTTACCAACTTAGCTACTTAGTATCTAGATCTAGACACTTTTTAGTTCCCTTAAATACCAATTTTTTCGTCTAGATTCTAGCTACTAATCTATAGCTATCCAGTTTGTTTATTGTTTTATCCCTTCGCAGAAGAATGCCAGAATTATTGCTTTAATTTTGTGAGCCCTTCTTCCGCGTGTTCAGCTCAGTACCGGTAGGCCTGCTAGCCAACAGGTATAGTAGGAATAGGATTTCAAGTATTTGTCTCGTCTAAAGCAAGTTGCAGCAAAATGACAATTTGTGTTATGAGGAGATGAACATGGCTCAATTCTCTGATACAATGGCGCTTCAAACTTTATGGTTTTGAATCATTAGAATGATAAGAAGGTAAAGTTAATCACGAGTACCAGTAGGCTGCTAAGACTGTAAGACTAATATGCTAACGATATGGTGAGGGCAGTTTAAGTAGCGAAGCAGGCTACTACTGTACAGCTTAGGTCTAGCTGCCTAGTGTTAATATTAGCCTAAACATTTAACCAATTCAGTACCGGTACATTATTTAGCCTGTTTGTACTTTGCAGACCTGTAGATAAATACGCAGCATAGAATAGTTGCCTAGCTTGGAATACTTTTGAGTACGGTATGCATAATTCACGTCTATGCATAATTCAGCTCACGTATGATGTGTTTAAAGGTGTTTCGATGTCACTGCGACTAAAATGTGTCTTCATTAGGCAGAATATTTCTCCAAAAACTGAATGTGTGCTATTATTAGATGCTGTATATAAGTTACTTCATGTCAGACTCCGCAATATCGCTTGTTTTTTGTCGTATTAACCCACTTTTGTAGTTAGATACTGATCTAGATACTTTTGTTGTTTAGAAATCAAAAATCTAGCTACTCTCTAGATTACTTGAGTAAATTGAGATCTGGCAACACTGCTTGAAAGACCAGTAGAATTGTACTTTGACTATTTGCACTGCAGGATGATTGAATTTCAACCAAATTTTCTGTATCTAGGGAAGATTGCAGCTGCTTTTCTTCAGAAGATAAGTTAGCAGGTCTAATATCACTTCTTTTAGCAAAGAAATTTTTAATTTCGGCCAGTTCCTTGACTTTTTTCACATGGGATTTGTTGCCAGCATGACTCCTCAATGCCCTGATACCCATGTTGCTCAATGCCATTATTGTCTGACACAGTCGACATCTTGCTTCACCTTTGGTAGAAGCTTTACAAAGCCATGCCTTGAGTTCTTCAGACGATAACCAACCAACTTGGAAATAAGTGTGTTTCGATTTTTTAGACATTCCAGGCTACTTTTATAGTAAGAAAATATATAAATAAAGAGAAAAGTATGAAGTCAAGCTTGTTTGACATACAATTGCTAAAATAAACAATGGATCTTGATTCATAGGAGGTAAGAACTTTCCAAAAAAATCTCCCTGACTTTTTCCAAGTTTTCCCTGACTTTTTCGTTGAATTCCCTGACTTTCCCTGATTTTCCCTGACTTTCCCTGACCATCTCGAAAAAGATATGTTTTCCCCTGATTTTCCCTGACCGTATAAACCCTGTACAAAAGAGTCACTTCATTCTAACACAGTAAAGTCGCATTTACGAATTCGTAAAACCGGTATAACAGGTTCAAGGGCTAAAAGATATAAAATGTAGCTTACTTTCAGACGACTTACTGAATTATTTTTACCCACCTATGTTCCCCACTCTTCCAGTCCTTCCAATACGATGCACATACTCATCAATATCACTCGGCAAATCAAAGTTAATCACGTGACGCACGTTGGGAATATCCAATCCACGCGCAGCAACCTGTAATATCGAAATTTTCCATGCTTAGCACAGCTTATTAACTTAATCAACACGTGACAACTCACAGCAGTAGCAACCAAAATAGGGTAAGACCCGTTCCTGAAAGCCATAAGCGCTTCTTCACGTTCACGTTGACTACGATCGCCATGGATGCTGGTGGATTTATAATTTCTGGCAAGGAAATGCGCAAGTTACGTTTGTTCGGTAGCAACAAGATCAAAGCTTTCAAAAACACAACCTCACCTCGAATATAGAAATTCATCCAGAGCGTCAGCTCCTTTCTTTGTTTCAGTGAAAATCAAAGTCAAAGATTTCGAATCTGTAACAAGCGTTAACGAAATCGTAATGCTTAGAAAGCTAGATTTTTCTAGAATTTTTTGTGAGCGAAAAACCTGGATAAATTTTTCTCACCTAAGTGGAGAAAGCTTGGTTTTTTAATATAACAAAATTACCTCAATGTTAGAAAAAAAACTTTTTGGTGCTTAACTTGTATTTCACGAAGAAGCAAATCCAACTTAGTTTTGCTGATGCAACACCGACACACAGTCATGCCGGTAACGTATTTTGTGGGGGACGTGACCCGAGAAGTGCGAAGCATCGTTTTTACGACGACCATGATCACAAAGTTAATGGTTCAACTCCAACCCTAGACTCATTTTGTGTCTTGGCTAAGATGCTTAACGACAATTATCCCTGCTTAGGGGAATCCAACAAGAAAAAAACTAAGAAAGTTTGAAGCAAAGCTCAACCGAAAAACTCGGAAATAAAGGAAACGTTTGAGTCTGGATTAAACTATCCTGATCGTTATATATCATGCCGGCACCGAAGCCACTACACACAACATTTTATCTTATACCACCACCTTACTCTTAAATCACGTTAAATCACGATCCTACCAGTGGCGTTGATGAGGTCAAGTAGAAATTTGTGTTTTTCCTCCTCGTCAACCCAGACGACTTTCTGCGTGATGTTGGTTGATGTTGAACCGACTCTGCCCACAGCCAAGAAAACGTAGTTGTCCAAGAAGTCACGAGCCAAAATTTGTATTTCTTTCGGGAAAGTAGCACTGAACATAAGAGTCTGTCGCTTGCCTGAAATATAAGAAAGTGTAATTGCGACTTCTTAAAATAGAAATAATGCCACCGCAATTTCGAAAACTGGACGTTTCGACAACATGGATTCAGCTGTTTTCAGTACTGTCTGTAAAGCAAGGCAGTACAAAACTGAAAAGCTCAACGAAACTAAACTCTGTACAAACGTGTCAGAAAACGCTAAAGTTCTAAAGCTCTACTTTCGCAAAATTTGTATCCATTTGCCTCTAAAGTTCTGTTTGAGAGCATTAAAATGGAATTTTAAATGGTACTTTAATAACGAAGTAAACAGACAAAAAAAGTAAACACTCTACAAAAGCGGAACTTCCAACACCGCTTGCGTGGCTTTCGCTGCGAGACTAAACAGCAATAATACAAATTTAATCACAGAAACTGAACTAATTAGTGTTTTATTAATTTCAACCGACAAAATCCCAATAATGTGGGATGCTTTACTGACTATATTCAAAACTAGACAATAGCTATTATATTTGGTCCATTAAAAATTTTACTTCCTCATTTTCTTACTACAATCACGTTCAGTTGTAATTCGAAACTGAATATGTGACAGAAAGTTCGCATTTTGCGTCGCAGCATGTATTTGTTTTGATGAATCTACGATGAACATACGAAGCGTTCCAATATTATAACACTCCATGCTTGTAATAGTTGGTATAACAGTCATAGCTGTGACGAGTAGCAGCACCATAATGACGTAATCGCTTTAAATGTCGCCAAACCTTACGTTAGCCACACGTCATTAAGGAAATCACTATTTCCAAAGAAACCTAGACTAGGAAAAAAAACAACTACAGACTGCCAATACATTATGCCCAACCAAATTTGCGAAAGGTTAATATGCAAAAGCTCATATCCTGTCATAATTACGCCTTCAAGTCATACCTTTTTTAGTCATATCACTCTGTTCAACAATACGCCTGATCTGGGGCTCGAAACCCATGTCTAACATTCTATCAGCTTCATCAAGGATCACAAATCTATAAATAAAAATTAGTAAACCAAAAAGTTCGGAAAATTTCCATCCTCATTTGCTTCCGTTGCTTGTAGTAAGAATTTGCTCTGAGTTCAAGTATTTGTTGTTTAGTAAGTTCAGAAGATTAACCGAGATAAATTGAACAACTATCTAATATCTAAAAAGCTTACTACCTAGACTACCAGTTAAAAAGAAAAACTCTCTAAAAATCTGTTCGAAAATAAGTTGGCTAACAACTAACAACAGATTAAATCAAATAGCCTGATTGTTGGTCAACACACACACACACACAGAGGTAGTAAAACAAGTGGCTGATTACACGTACCCAGTCGATACAAATTCTATTTAGAGAACTATAGAAACATCAAGCTTGCTGGTGGCGGTAGAAAATAACGACATAAAATTTGTCAAAAACTGCCTCAAACCTGATGTAGTTCAATCCAATCTTTCCGCGCTCAATGAAATCTACCAATCTGCCTGGAGTAGCCACCAAAATGTGGCAGCCCCTGTCCAAGTCTCTCATCTGGGCCCCGACATCAGCACCACCATACACCACACAAGGGCGCACGTGAGAACGATATGCAAATTTACGAGCTTCGTCATAAATCTGAGGGAAAAGTTAACAAGGAATATAAGATCTCGAATCAAGAAATCAACTTTACAGATTATTACCAAGATGAAACCGCAATGGCCAAAGCTAAGTTGACCGTAAAAGCTAACTTAAACATCAAAACTGAAACTGTTGACTTTCATTAAAAAACACCACTGACCTGCGAAGCCAACTCACGAGTAGGTGATAGCACAAGAGCCAGAGGGAAAAGCTTTCTTCGTCCGCGTTGATGGCTGGTAGTAGCCTTGTGAGATTCGCCCGGGCCTTCGCTGTACAATCGTGACAGAACGGGAAGCAGAAACGCAGCAGTCTTTCCCGAGCCTAACAAAAAAATTGCTTGAAAAAAGTGCAGGAAGGCGGTTGATTTAAACGTAATAACGACTTGCAGAGAATTGCGTAAGCCTTGGAAGCTTTCAACATAGAAACCTAAATTGGCCAGTGACAAGTTCAAAAATTTGATTAACCTTGTTCAAAAGTACAAACATTTTAACATTTCACAACTAAAAGACAAAAATGCTTAATTACATCCCAACTAATACGGAAGATAATACTTAAATTGTATTACAACCAGTTAAACGCGCAAACACTCGGCAGAAGACAATGATGAAACAACAACGCGAACAGTTTGTCCGTGGAGCTTCAGCATAATCTCAAAGGAATTGAACACCATTTCTTCATCACAGCAACACACCGCTTCAAACAACCTTACACTTCACAATCAAATTATTCGAAGTTCAGCAATAAGTACAAAATTTTAACTATGCATCATCATAATCAAACTCATAAGCTACATCCTTACCAGTTTGAGCACAAGCCATTAAGTCGCGTTTCTTTCCGACGATAGGAATGGCATATTTCTGCACCGGCGTTGGCACTGAATACTTGCAATGATCCAAATTTTCGTTGACAATTTCGCCCAAATCAGCCTCTTTGAACTGAAACAAATATAGATGTTAAAAAAATGCAACTATTTCGCAAACAACGACTTACATTGTCAATGTGGCTTGGGACATCTTCGCCAGTGGCCTCAACTGGAATATCTTCGTATTTATCAAAATTAATACCAGTATTGGAGCCCGAAAATAACTCTCTGCAAAGAAAAGTCAATGTAGAACTGATGTCATGGCTATAAATGAGGAAATGCTTGATTGTTTGCCTGTGTCGCAAAACCGGATATCCAGTGGTGCAATACAAATAGCGAACAAGGCAAGAATAGAATTAAATCTATTAATCAGTTAAAGCACTAAATATAACTGAAATACCTTGTGCCTATTTGGTTTAACAGTTCTCGTCATTATGTTAAATTGACTGTGCTCTAGCGCTTTCGCTAGACAATTAAAACAACAAAATACGAAGAATAAAAAGTTTGTTGATGCAATATCGCAACTACAAAGCATAAAGTCTATAAACTAAAATCGTGAAACCCAGACCCTGTACTTTTATGCTGTGCAATGAATGGCAACGACTTAACACCACACTTTTCTTTACAGTAACAGGGAGTAATATGATATTTCCCACTATATTTTATTTACCTTTGCTGACAAGTCGCTTTAAAAATTAAATCCAAAAACAAGAAACAGATACATAAGACATAATACTTTATACCCAAGTCATATCTTGAGAAATCTACTGGAAGCAAGATTACACGCGACGTCACATCAGTAGGGACAAAAAAACACGCCTACTTTTCAAGAGCTTCGTCCTTTGCTAGGGGTTTGCTCCAATCGATCGTATCGGTGAAAGCATCTCCGCCTCCTTGCCGTTCATCCCACTTCTTTGCCAGTCTGTCATCATCCCGGTGTTGTCCATAACGACCACTATTCACTGCAAAATATATAAATGCTCGCAATGACATGAGCGAATATTTGGTGCAAATGATATATTGCAAGCAAACTTAAGAAGGTACAAGCTGCAATCAAAATCAAAGCAAATTTGAAAATCGCGTGAATGGACAAAACCGATCTAACTTGAGTGTAGTTATCATCAGCCTGACACTTATTTGGCTTTTAAAAAACAAAAAAAAAAAGACTACATAGGTCAAGCTTCATCGGCAACAAACTGCAACTAATCTTAAATTGACTGAGCAACGTAATCCGCTGGTAAGCCTGCTGCTGCCAATAGAAGTATTAATTTACGGTCCACTCAATTTTAAAACAGTGCAACTAAAGCGCACGCGAAAAATATTTGACTGCCAGCGATATATTTTTGAAGTCCGAAACCATACACTAATATTAGCGACTTTCATCTTTTGATCAACAACAAAAACCAATAAAATCAATCAACCGAAAACGAATAACAGAAACGATTCTTACTTGCTCTTCCATCGTCAAGACGAGCCCATCGATCAGGAACTTGTTGCTGCGGCCCATTCCAATATCCACCTCCTATATTTTGAATTTCGGAAGTGAAATCAAAAAATCAAATCTTAATTATACTCGCGGCATTACGCCGAAGCGCGTAAAGAACGGCGGACCAATCTCCGCGGCTTAGCGCCTGGGCAACACAGCTCCGAAGAAATGTCGCAACGGGGGCGAGCCGTTGGCAAATTTCGTAAACTTGTGATATCTTAAGAAACAAGTGTTGCATTTCTTACCTTGATTCCATCCACCACGCCTATCATTATATCCACCTCTACCGTATCCACGGTCGTTGTAACCACCGTAATATTGTTGTGGTGGAGGCCGAAATGAACCTGAAAACACATTCGATGTCACAAGCTGTTTCAGCATAAAAACTAATCAAGCTATGCGAGGAAAAAATGGTTGGTTTAGAATGCATGTAATCTTATGAATAATAAATAAGTTTGAACGATTTAAAAAATTTTAAACATTAAGAGCAACGAATTTTGCAACGGACAAAAATCAGCCAGAGACTGTTTAATCTTGTAACACAGACAAAAAGAGTATCACTGCCACGCAAATATCTAACTTTCAGTATTCCTAACAAATAGCTTTGCTTTAAGCTAGTGCGACTTTGAAAAGAGCAACAGAGAGCCAAGCAATGCGAGATGAATAGCTTGCCTGAATCATTTTGGTATCCTCTGTCATTGAATCGAGGAGGTCCATTGCGTTGATCTCTACCCATTCCGCCATGATAACCACCTCTCTGAGGTCCACCTCCATAACTACCAGGTGGTCCATTATGAGGCATAGGTCCTGGGGGTGGACCACCCATCATTGGTCCATAGCGAATTTCTAAAAGCAGAAGGTAGTGGCATTGCATTCTAATGCACGTCAAGAGCAAACCTTCTAACTTGGAATTACCTCCATTGGGTCCAGTCATCGGTGCCCCGCCAAATGATGGAGGCATACCCTGCATTGGCACAGGTGGGCCTCCTCTTCCAATACCTTGGTTTCTCATATGTGGAGGCACATAGCCACCAGGATTGTAGCGACCTGAAAATATCAAGTAAAAAACAGTCAGAAAAATATCAGTAGCATATTCAGATTTTTTTAAAAGAAAGCGGGTCCTATCTTTGACGATCAGTCCTAAAACGATGTGTTCTCTTCAAAAATGGAAAGCAAAGCCGCATTCTTATGGGGTAAGAAAAAATTTGCAGGATATACTGTGTGTCTATTTTTGAGAATTTGTTTTTCAGGCATAATGTTGAAGTCGAGAAAGGATGTGGAGTGATTTAAGCAAAATATTCCATACACATACAAAATATTTCATACATATTGTTCTCACTTTACACAAGAAAAACAATCCATTCATCGTTGTTGACACTTCACACAAAATTGTTTACACTATTGTTCTTACTTTACATAAAAAAAAAACACATAAAAAACAACTCATAGTACCTCCACCACTTCCTCCACGACCAGAATTTATGTCCAAACCTGCCATCTAATAATAGAAAAGTACTATTTAAACACGTGATTAGCAGTAGCATATTTAGGAAGACAAAACAGATATATATATAAGACTTTGTTTAAAACTTCTGAAGACTGAAACGATAATATTTTCATAAAAAAAGGAAGCAATGTACCTTCTCAATCTCACAAACAACTGCAGCTTTAAAAAAAAATTTTTTTCCTAGGAAAAAATGCTCATTTCAGTACAATGTGGCTTCTTTTTCTCTTATTATTAAGCATGGGTTTCACTAATTAAATAAAAAAAATTATCCATGAGATAAAATAAGGGCTAATGGCAAACAACAATAACTATAATTTTCTTCAGACTTACTTGATGCTCCAAGCCATTTGTGTGAGCCATAATTACAATTACAAGGTTAAGTCAGATAAGATAATTATCCTAAGAAGCTGAAAATGAATAAATTGATAAAAATCAACTGAAACAAAACAACCACATTGTTATTACACATTGTAGTCTGAATGAAAGTAAGTAACAAACGTAATCAGAAAAGTCAAGAGGTGCACAAATATTTTGTGCAATCAAGTTCATGAACAAGTTTCCTGAAATTTTTAACTGGAATTAGTTTAGCTAAAATACCAATATAATTTAGACAGTTTGAATTACATAGAGCAGCTCATTTTCTAGCTCAAACATCTTTATTTTTTTGCCGAATAATACAATCACTAAGCTAGTAAGCTATCAATATAGATACAACATCATAGCTGCAAATTTGCTGATGCCATGCTCATGGAAATAAGGGTCAAAAATGACCTCATGTTTACCACAAATTTTTTTCAAAACATTGTAGTTAATCAGAACTTAGATGTATAAATAGTACCACGTAAAAAATAAACTTCGATACAAAGAATTATTAAGTAGAAATTAAACTCTTCAAGATTAACACGATTTACTATCACACATTAAAAAAAAATTCAAAAATATAAAAAAACTGCAGTTTAACATCTTCAAAAAAAATCTAAAAACAGTAATATCATCGATGTGCTAGTTGTGATGATTAAGCTGAGGAAAATACAAAGATGTTCTCATTTTGATTACACAATGCTTTAAAATTTACTGTTACAAAATAACCTATGACTTCATAGGCATCCTCCATCAATGCCATTTCAAATTTCTGCAAAAATCACTTCATGGGACTTTCATTTATACTGCATTAAAAAAGCAAGCCAAACAGGGGGCATTAACTCTTAAACTAATTGCAATTCGAATATCTATTGAGTTAAGCACAATGCAAATATGCAACAAATTGATTAACATACTGCGCACTGGCGTGCAATGTTTTAAAACATTGCAATTAAGATTACAACGCTTTGATGAAAACTGAATTTATGTGTAATAATAAGAGCTAAAATTTGTGATACAACACCAAAGGCCATTAACGATCAAACCACCAGAATTTTACCGTGCACAGTTTGTCAAGAACTTGAAAGCACCATTGTAAATACTACACATCCAAATCAACAATAAAAAATGTTATTTAATATGCTGGTATGCAATACAATTAAAATGAAACTATTCCCTAATTTTAAAATATGCTCAACAACATCAATTTAGAATCAAATCAAATCTTCATTATACTTGGGTTAATTTGCCGAAACGTTTTAACATGTGGCGAGGCTCATCTCCGCGACTTAGCGCCTGGGCTACACAACTACGAAGAAACATCGCAGTGATGGCGAGCTGTTGGCAACACTGTGCCGATTTGAATAGCCCAGGAATTGAACCCCAGACCTCCCACACCGATAGCCTGTGCCCTTAGCAACTGGTACTACAGAACTATGAAAGCTATAACAAAAAAAATAAAAAGTAGATTAGCAAATGTATTTGCTGACTTGGGCATTATCAAAAGCAGCCAAAAGCTTAACTAAGTTTTACACAAAATTTCTAGACAGCAGAATGAAATATTCATCTAATCTATTTCATTTTGCTTCTTTCCCAATAAAAAAGAAATTTACATACATTTTGTTTGAGCTTGAAGACTGGAAGTACCATTTCAAGTACTTAACCTGTTTTAGAATCTGACTTTTTTACAACAGGGAAGCTATGAATACTAATTTTAAAGTCATTGGTTTGACCCAACTAGGAATCAAACCCAAGTCTACAGCTCCCAAAGCAGATGCTCTCACCACTCGGCCATCTGTGTATGACACTGAATAGGGAATATTTCCTGTACTGACACAGCACTACCCATTACAGTACTGATATGCCATAAAAATGGAAAAAAAAACTTAGATATCTTGCTTGTAGACAGGCAAAGAACAATTTAACATGGCACTGATAAATAAACAAAAACCAACAAAATAAAAAGCTACCGTAGTCTACAGTCCACCTTGAGCTACTGGGTTAACAAAAAGACTAGTGACCAGTGGCAGTGGGTAATCAACTGACCACTAGTCTAATCAAAAATTTTAATTCGAGCTGACGCGATGGGGAAAAGTATAGGTGCTTTTGGCCACTGGCAGAAAGGCAGAAGCCACATGAAATTACAATTGAGAACAAGCCACATAAATGGCTTTAGTTACAATTGAGAACAAGCCACATAACATAAGTGATCAAACAGAATGGCTTTACAGACATTAGAATATATTTACCAGTGCACATGCTCAACCAGAAATTAAAAAAAGAGGGGTCAATTTTTTTTCATTGAATTATCATACCACTATTAAGAAGGTTTCAGCCAGGCCTATTAGTTTATATTGAAGAGTGATTTTGATTCCATTGTCGCACCACAGTCAAACCATAATTCAGAAGTTTTTTGCCTCTGCAAGACTAGAATTTTACAACCACTGTGCACTGATTAATATGGAAAGTAAAATAGCCCACTTTTTTCTTGTTACTTTTCTACAAGTAAGCAACTGATGACATGTGCAAATGAGCAGTAAGTACGGTAGATGGCTCGATGGCACACTTTTCAGTGGCAGGGTGCTAATGCACTTTTAAGTAGAAAGTCTGTAACAGTGATTGATCATACGTTGTGTTCAGTGATCTCAAGCATTGGGGCAGTTAGTTCAATGCAATAGCAACACAATAGGGCAAGTTACCCACACAGCAGCATTATTCTTACTACAACCTGTGTTTACGTGCACAAATTATAATGAAATTGATTATTAAACAAATTATTCACCTCCCTCCGCATTTCTGGCAATTTGATCATGCTCAGGCTAAAAATATTATAAATGAAATACTGGTACCATAGTTTAATACCAGTAACTCCTCTAAATCTGTACCTTGAAAAGGGGGGGATTGGTCCCTTAATTCCCTCCCCTGGCTGCACTGATGTACCAGTGCATTGGTGCAGTACATGCTGGATCGGGGCTTGTTTGAATTAAGCTGTGGTTTGAGGTTCAAGGTTAGGATTCGGGTCTCATCTAGAGTAAGCTGTATGCGTCTTTTGTTGCCTTACCGGGAGGGGTTATTCTAAGACGCGGACGGCTTTCTCTAGACAAGAAACCTTTTTAACATCATGTACACAAAAACTAGAACCAGTACCAGTACTGAGTAGTAGTAGGATTTTTTATTTTCAATCATAAAATAACGCCATTATCAACATTAAAAGCAACAGGGTTAAAAATAAGGAAACAGCGACAAAACGATATATGCTAAACATGCTCCAGATGAAAATACTGAACAAAAGTTTAAACAAAAATTAGCAAGCTGCTGCACCTTGAAGGCACTCCTCGCAGTGTTATCATAGGTGGCGGAACCGGGGGGCCCCCACTTTTTTCAGGTGGGGCCCTGCAGGGGCCCCAATTTACACGCTTATTTCTACAATATTGCCTCTGCATGAACGTATTTGAAACTTAATAGGCCTACCATCAAAATTAAAACCCAGGAAAGAACTAAATTCAGAGATATCTTCTTTAAGCTTTTGTTTGTGGGGTGGGGGGAATAGAAAGAAGAAGCAAGAACCGTGGGTCCGAAGCCCACATAAATTGGACATGTCACAAGTGAACAGGCTAAATACCGGTATAAACTGTAAGGATAGAGCTGGATTTACATATAGGGTAAGCAGGCTGAAACCTAGGGCCTTGGAGAAAATGGGTCCTCTTCACGAACTATGAAGACCTTTTTTTTCTTCACCAAAACATTTCAGTGGAAAACAGAACATCTGAGGACGTGAAGACCTTTTTTCGCTCTTCCAATCAGTGTGACTAAATACCAGCAGCCTAGGGCCTCTCATTGTCTAAATCCGGCCCTCAGTAGTGTATTAGGGGCGGGGCTATTGTGCCATGCCCCCGCTCTCCCTTTTTGACTCTGCTTCTTAGTAAACAAGAACAATAGGGGCCTACCAATGGTGCCAAGTGACTGAAATTTGCCAGATTCTTTTGATGGTTTGTGTAGCTTAGGCCAGGATCGAATCCAAAGGGGTAGGATGAGGAGGATGCATCCTTTTTCAATTTTCAAAAATGTTTTTGATGCATACAATTTTTCTGTAAGTTCGAACCTCTTTGATAGCTATAAGCCTTACGCCTTCAGCACGCATAATTAAAACTGTGCGAACAAAATGTACCGGTATCTATTTGGTGAAGCACTTGGAATTTGTGATTAGGGTGTTTAAACACTATTCGCGTGAAAATTTAAAATAATTTAAACACAATTCGCGAGAAAATTTTTCAAAAAGCACTAAAATAGCCATTACAGCTAGTAAATTTTAAAAATTTTCTGGGGAAGCATGACCACGAACCCTCCTAGAACTTTTTTGGTCTCTTAATCAGTTTCAAATTAGTTCTGTATAAAAATAGAAGCTGAAAAAAATGTGGAAATTATACCCCCACTTCTTTTAAAATTTCTCACTATGCCACTGCCTGCCCTGGTCGTAGGTGAAGAAAATCTAGTCATTGGTTTTAGGCCCCCCCACTTTCAGAATTTAGAAATGCTTCCTCCATCCCTGACTGTCATCATCAAGTTTCCAACGAAATACTCTGAAAGAGTCGATACGCTCAACAATAAGACGTTTCAATGACAAAAACTCACCAGTGATCAAATACCATGTACCAACCTTTGAAGTCAAGCCACCATGATGCATCGCACTTCCCCAAAAGTTCCCAGTTCAACTTTACACAAAGAAAATCGCGAGATAGACTCAGAAAAGCGGAGTCGCGAAGGCATCATGTGGATCACGTGGATGGCAAGTCCGTTTTAGATCACGCGTGGATCGCAGTAGAGTTAGATCAGGTTTACCGTGAAAGGTAAATTTACGAGACAGCGGGTGCAAGCACACATTGTGTGGGCCATTCTCAATGGGCGCCCTATTGCAAACATCAATCATGAATGATTGAACGCTGTTAGAGAACATATAAGACGAACAACAACACACAATGCACATAACCCTTCGCACTTCCGGTGGTGCCGAGCGACTGGCTGGAAGCTGCGAGTACTAGGTTTAAAGTCTTTAATGAACCGACCGGGAATAAAACCCCAGTCTCCGGCTACCAAGCGGACGCTCTTACAGATCCACCAAGCGCCTGTCTTAGGATTGCCGTAGGCTAACTTTACTCACTGGTCACTATATCACCAGTAACTTGTTCCATCTTGGCCCATTCAAAAACGAGCGGAAATATATTATTTCTTATCGTGCGGCACTATTAAAAAAAACATCTAAAGAGATTTCGCTGGTGTGTTTTCGTAGAGAATATATTCATTATTCCATTATAACGTTCTAGTCGTGCAATCAAGGACAAGGTCGTTGCAACAAGATTGAAAACACCGGTACATCCAATGTCCACTTGATATCCCAGAGAAGCAAAACGGTGGCTTGCTGCGGTAAGATATTAGACCTGCAGATTGTAGGGGAAGGTGGGGTTATTTCAGATGGGGCTAGTTCGGACCAACCACTTTCGGTTTATTTTTGCAGCATAATGTCACCTGTAGCAGCCACCGCACCTTTCTCTTTCAATCGCCACATTGGTTAGGCAGCAAAATCAAGTAGTTTTTTGTTGAACTTCATATTCACGATTTTTAACAAAAAAGCAAAATCAGATGAGACGAAATCGCAAGGTTTCGCGCTAGCATGTTTGCGGTTTAAGTTGAAGTCTAGCATTGATACTAATCAGGCATATATAAAACACGCAGACAAAATGAATTTTTTAAAAAATCAAGTGGTGTAGGAAGAGTTTGCCATTTGCTAGTCTTGCTGAGTGTGGGGTTAATTTATCGGACATATACAATAAGCCATTCGCAACAGCGAGTAAAGATATTGTTTTCAAATTTGAAAATGATTTTAAATCAAATATGAAAATAATTTTAGCACGTGAAGATGTTGCTTTCAAATTGCCAGAGCCACAAATTATTGGGTCTTCTCGACGTCCATCTTTACGCTTTGAACTTGATTTTGAACAATAGAACATTTAATTTTACCAAATTATTGAGATCATACATGGTCTCTTTCTTTCATTTGGGTAATTTCGTTTGAATTCTTTGTTATAAACTTTTGAAACTGTGTATGTGGATTTAACTGAAATGAGCTGTTTTTTTTTTTTTATCAGCGGAAATTGATGTAGAGTGCTTTGTCATCGCAATAAGTTTGCCTTCTTTTTAATGTCTGCGACTACCCCACTGCTTGGCGGACCTACCCCACCATTAGGGAAGTTCGGACGTACTAGACCACCTTGCATTTTTGCAAGTAATGGCCCAATGCTTGGCGCTATTGCACTTACGAACAATTTCATATTCAAGTCAAAAGGCTATCTACAATTTTGTGCAAAGAGTTGGTAATTCCACATTCTCAATGCTGCTCTATAAGAGTCAAAAAAAGTAAATTTTGTCCAAAATAACCCCACCTTTCCCTATAGCATGACTTAGGTGAAACCTCAAAAGTTGCGTCTCACAGCAGTTTCATGATAAAGCGACAAACGAAATCTGTTACGGATTAATGTAATTTCGGTACGATGGTACCATGATTAAATGCCAGATTATAAAGCCACACAATTATGTTCCTCGAAACAAGACTAGTAATAGGCCTGACAGTAGAGATGGCGCGAGCTGACTTTTTTGCAACCTAAACCGCTCATGGCCCGGAACCTCTTGCCCAGTAGGCACTTGGTACAGTAGCGGTAACCGACCCGGCAACTCATCCCAAAAATAAAGCCCGGCCCGCCCAAAGCTTATTCTTTTATGAACGATCAATCACATTTAACAGGAAAATGAAAATTTGAAAGAGATTTCAAAAATTGGTAGCGGCTCATTAGCGGCCAAGGGCGTTGGAAGGTGCACGGGCTAAAGCCCCTCTATATTTTTTTCAGCCCCCCATAGAAATTTTAAGCCTTCCTTTCAAAAATTTATAACTACAGTACACTCTATCGCACTTCAACAAAGCTTTATGACGTCACTTGTTATTCGTTTCTTTTCTTCGTTGATACCATCAAACTAACGTAGTGAACGTACTAACTTTTGCAACTTTGTGACGAAAGTGAACAAAATCGCAAAAACTGTTGGATTTCCTAATACCTTCGTGTACAACGCTTTTAGAGCTTTGCTATCATGTCACACTAAAATTTTCCCAATTTTAGTAGAAACGTTTGGGCAAATAACAGCGAAACAACAAAACATCAAACTAGAATTAGCTAGCTTATCCTAGTAGCAGTGGCGTAGGGAGACTGGGCCCCCTTATAGTTCCAAAACGAAATGCTTTCAGGAGGGGCTAACTATTCAAGTCATAGTAAACTTTTAGTGTTAATTAATATTCAATATTTTCACTTTCGAGGCTGTCGAAAAAAATACGCAAGCGAGACTACCTTGAACACACTATATTCTACACCAGGGGTGGGCAATTATTTCACACGAAGGGCCAGATTTGGAAAAACTGTTAAAGCCGCGGGCCGCACGCTGATTGGAAAACAAGGTGAAGACCTTTTTTTTGGAGATCACGGTCCACGCACGAATGTGATCTCCAAAAGAAGAGATTTTCACCTTGTTTTATATTCCAATTTTGCACCGTTGAGGCTTATTTTTTGAAAATCACTCCTATCCATGATCTCTAAAGGAAAAAAATGGTCTTCCGCTAAATTCACGCTGAGAATTTAAGTTTGTTTCAGTGCCGGCGAGCCAGAATAAAAGGACCGGGGGGCCGGAATTGGCCCGCGGGCCGTAGTTTGCCCATGTCAGTTCTACACTGTTTAGTCAGGCCCACAACTAGAAGTAAATGCTTAGGGGGGCGAAAAATACTGTATTTTAGGGGGGCCAAATTAACTATACCGGTATCATGTATTATAGTAACCAACTTTTTGTAGGGGGAGCGAAATTTTTTTCAGGGAGGGCTCTGCCTCCCCGGGTTGCAGCCCTGTGTTCAGTGACCCAATTATACCACGCCGTAAAAGCTCTCTGTGACGCCATACCCATAGTAGTGCATTCTTTTTTTTTTTCAAGATTCAACTCTCCTTGTCTTCTGTCGGTCACATATTCAGCTGAAATTTTGAACGTCGATGGAGATCCACGATTACAGTAATTGTCATTTGTAATTTCAATAATTTCGTTTTTCTCTTGCGTAACTTAGCTGCGTAAAAATTGTCGACTTTGTACAAGGACATGAAAATTCTGCAAGTTAAAGATATTTTTGAAATTGAGGTGGCTAAGTTTATGCATTCATTTCGTCATGGCAATCTGCCATGTGCATTTGACAGCTACTGCAAATCTGTGGCAACTCAACATAATCACAATACACGATCCATTGCTAATAAAAATTATTATTTGCAAAGAATGCACTCGTAATCTCGACAATCTTCTTTAAACTATGTTGGCGTGACAATTTGGAACAAAATCCCCCTTCATGTCAAGTTGCATTCAAAACACCTATTCTCTAAGCATCTCAAAAATATTCTCATCAGCAAATACTAGAAACATCTTTTGTCTTGGAAACTATTTTTATTGAGTAACTTCTAAATTCAAAGCTTCAGAGAATTTTTTTTTTAAATCCCCTTGAAATTCAAAAGTAAAATACACAATGGAATTAATATTGTTCATCAGACAAAGGCTCTGCGGTGATTTTATTTTTTCGTTTGTTCTTTCTTTAGTAGATGTAGCGATTACTTCTAATGTTTTGTTCAGCAGGTGGCAGTAGACTCGTTGACCGCACGGTCTATTCGCTGTCTCCTGGCCATGTGAACCAATGACATAATTAGAGTGAACATATCTACACTGCAAATTGCGTTATTACGTTTTAATTTTGCTGTTACTGCACGTTCTGCATCACTTGGTGAATAAACAAACAGATTGATTGATTCAAATGCTATGGATTGCCGGCGTATAACAACTCAGATGGCCGAGTGGTATGAAGCGTCTGTCTCTTGAGCTGTAGACTCGGGTTTGATTCCGAGTCGGGTCAAACCAATGACTTTAAAATTGGTATTCACAGCTTCCCTGTTTGACGCTCAGCATTAAAGGACAGTGAGGAGATCAAGCCGGCAAGTTTACTTGTTGTGCCGTTGGGAAAGGCACTTAGCGGTATTCCCCCATCTTGGTGTGGTAGACAGATGGCTGGTAACTCCTAAGCGAACTCGTATAGCGCATCGATCGCTTTCTCGTGATAGGAGGATTGATACGCCACTAACTAACTAACTGAATTTTTAACACTGAACGGGCGCCCCCTAGTTCGAATTTTACCAAGGCACCCCTGGAATGCCACTGTGGTAACACTATTAAAATTTATGTATTAAAAATATATTAAAATTTATGTCAAATCTGTAAGTCTGCAAGAATTTCATAGATTGCTATATTTAGCTCAGGCTCAATGGTAGGCCTAAGTATGGAGCTATAGAGCTAGATTTTGATCACTAGCTTCCCCATTAGTATGGCCGTGATGGCATTATAATTATCGTGTTGAAGATTATGATGGAAGGTGAATGATTTAATATTACGTCCACTAAGCACACTTATAGAAGTTCAGAGCACTCTATAGGTTGACGCTGGGACAGTGCAAGCCAGCTTTTCGGTGTTTTACCAAAATATCTTTACTGCAATTTTTTGGGGAAACAATCTTTTTTCTGTTTAAGGTTACTACAAACACAGTCCATTATAAACTTTTTAAAAGCGTAGCCTAAGCGAATAAGGCTATCAACAAATAAGGCTATTTACGTGGAGCATTATTAGTCGACTTATCACATCAATTTGACGTCACATCGTTTATCGGTTTGAATTTGCCGTAGTGTGTGTCGCCTCTAGCATGGTTGCCGGATTGGACTTTTTTTAACTTGTTTGGACCGAAAAAAAGTTGTTTGAATCTTTGGGCAAACATGATTGAAAGTTTGGACTTTTTAAAAGTTGGTTGAAAAAAGTGAATGTACGTTTGCAATTTTGCATTTACGTATTGACAAACAACAAATCAGTAAAACATTGAGTGTAGTAGCCCACAAAGTCAATAGCAGATTGTTGCTAGGCAGGGCATGTAATGGAATGGAATGGAATGGAATGGAAGATGGAATGGAAGAGGAATTTTGGTATGGAATATGGAAGACTTCAGGTATGGAAAGGAATGGAAGATTTTAAGAATGGAATGGAATGCCATCTTCCATACTTTCCATACCTGGATTAGTTTAACAGAATAATAAATTTTGATCTATAAGTAAAAAAAGGAAAAAAAAACAATTAAGCAACAACAATAGCGTTACTTGCAGAGTTGCAGTGGCACTGCGTCACAGTATTGCTAAATGGTAGAAGGTGACGCAGCCTGGAAACTACGCGGTAAGCCGGTAAGTGCCGTGTGCACAAACGGTGACAGAGTTCGCACTACATTCTATTGCTTCGCGGAAAACTTCAAAGTGTTCACAATCACAACTTCAAATTTATTCAAAATTATTAAAAACAAGATGTCACTCAATTGGACGAATGCTTTCACCTGGCGTTGTGCTGGCGCAAGTCTGCGACTTTTACCAAAAAAGCTTTTCTCTTTTGATGTTATTAGAGCAACGCAAGTACAAAAACAAGCTGTCAATCAAACAACTTGTAAAATCTGGCGGGGTCCTGCAGCGGCTGCAGCTGCAGCTTCTCGCAAAACAATTTTCGCAAAAGCAAACTTTGTTTCATTTCGACGATAATTTTCAGTTTACACCTTAGATATTGCATTGATTTTAATTGTTTATTTTGAAGTTTGAGATGCAATATGCGAACTCACCCAGCGCGAAGCGAACAGGTAGTGGTAAGCAAAATGTCGGCAGAGATAATAATCACAGTTTTTTGATTTTTTCAATGATACAGATTTTCAGTACTTAGGTCTTACTAAAAGCAAAATTAAATAAATCCAATTCAAATTAATTAAATTAAATTAATTAAATAAATAAATTCACTTGCATGTGGACTGAGCTTGAGGTACAGCATGGCAGTACGAAGTTTTTTATCATGAGAACATTGAGAAGTTATTCTGGCCAGGCTCAGGGTGATTGTTTCAAGTACCAGTAAAGACTGTAGATTCAGAATGATAAACTTCAACATATGCTTTCCTTGAAAATCATAACTTTCTTATAAAACGTTTAAGAGTAATAATTATAGGGCCAGTGAAGATTGGAATAGCTTAAAGTACGACCAGTGTAGCAAATAATTGTGGCCTAATCTCGATTTTTAGTAAACATTCTATTGCAGTTGCAAGTTTGCTTCAGTTTTAAAATGTGGAAGTCATCATTAGTTTAAAATGTGGAAGTCGAAATGAGTGCATGAACGAATGCCCCCTGAATACGCAATTCTGACTATAAAACCTTCTCATACCGCAATAGGCTAATTGCTTTTGCGCCGCAACCAAGCAATGATTCATTACCAAACAGGCAATCTGTAATTAAATATCATAAATTATGATCAGAAAAACTACATCGCAAGCAAAGTCAGCCCATATAAGCCTACTTCCGAAACTCTAAGAATAGCATTAATGTTTTGTTTGTATGGAATGGAATATGGAAGAAATTTTTTGTATGGAATGGAATATGGAAGAAATATTTAGGTATGGAATGGAAGATGGAATGGAAAAAAATTGTCGGTATGGAATATGGAAAAATCGTCTTCCATTCCATTCCATTACATGCCCTGTTGCTAGGGCTGCAGAGTAATTTTTCCTTATGTAATTGATGACGTAATTGCATAAATTACGGTTACTGTAGTTACGAAAATCCGAAAAATAAAATTTCCGGAATTTCAGTAACGGTAGTGCAATAATAACGGACCCGTAATTACAGAAGTATTTGAAAATCTTCTTTTTTTAACATCAATTTTTTTTGGTAACTTTCAACTCTGGGCTGATTAAGTCAAACGCAAAAAATGTTGCGAATGTGTAAACGAAATAAATCTGCGCAACAAGCTTCAACGCGCGATTGTGAGTCACAAAAAATTAATTCTTTCGTCACCATAATATGGATCTGCAGAAAAACTGCGGTAGGCCGATAGTTATGGCGCGGGGCTTTAACAAAAATTTTCAACTTGTCACGTTTTGCCAAGAAGTTGTACTTATCGGGAGGGACCTGAAAGACGCAACAACGAAACAGCTGAGTACATATACTCCGCTAAGAGAGAAACCACAATAAATGCAGTAAAAGGCTGATGGCACAGTTGCACCAGAGTTCTGGTAGCACTATTGCATGTAGATTGTGTACGGTAGGCGTAGGCCTGTATTAAGTTGAGACGATGTACGGTATCACGATTATTACAATGCATATTTATCAGAAGCGTAGGAGGCTTTAAGGACAATGTGCAGGGGTCTTTAAGGACCATGTGTAGGGACGCAAGTTTAACTTTCGGTAGTACGATCATACATTTTCACGCATAATTTTATCAATAGAGAATCAGAAAACCATCTCCTGATTAAGGACAGTGAAACGACCTTTCGGTCTACGTAGTCAACTGCACAGATTCTGTCACTGATTCAGATATAAATTCATTGTAAATAGCAGTTGAAAATTTGGACTATTTTGCAATTAATTTGAACTTTTTTCTTGATTGAAAATTTACATTCAATTTGGACTACTTTGATGTTAACTTAGGACTTTTTTCTTTTGCACCATCAGGGAACCCTGGCTTCCAGTACAAAAACCGGCACAAGGTTCCCGGCTTTGGGCACCCGTAGGCTGTAATGCTGTTTGAACAATTACTTGCTATTTATCGTACACGGTTGCTATTAAATAAATAATACATAACTGAGGTTATTTTCAAATAATATTGAACTGAGAATCCAACAGTAATTGAGGGAGACTGCGAAGTGGATTTGCGCTCTTCGAGTCAGGAGCCACCCGGTATACATGTCAAAAATGCGATTGGCTCCAGTAGTGAATCGAACCCGACACGTAGGATCTGTCACCTGCGCGCGGTACCGCTTGGCCATGTCGCTGACATGATGTCATCTTATATTTTGCCTAATAATAGGTCGACATCTGTGACGTCATCAGTCGACTGATGATGCTCCATGCTTTCTATTTGCTTCTCTTTATCCCTATCCCTGAAAGTTGCAATACGACGATTTTAAGTTACAAAAGTATTTATTAAAAAAGCAGCCAAGATTAGAAATCATTAACAGCTACCATTGTGTAAGACTAGAAAACGTATCACTTGCGTACTATCAGGCATATTGGGCAATAAGTACAGAAAACTACGCAATTGAAAAATCACTAGTGGAAGTAAAAAAGGTATAAGCTACTTTCGAGTTTCTGCAGACGGCTTGCTTTGTTTCGGCCGCTTGGTGATCACCAAACTGCTCTCTTTCATGCGGTAAATGTCATTAAAGTCAAGACGCCATCGCAGATTACGCAAGTTAGCGTCACTTTCTTTCCCAAGTTGTTGCAAGAACAGCACCACCATGTCCTGAAATGCACGAGCATTAATTGAATAATAATTCATCGGCTTCAGTTGTCGCTTCGTAATTTATGTTACTAGTACTGTTGCGATCTGTTCAACTGTCTAGACAGCAGCGTACGCAGGGGGTTCTGTTCCTCACCATGCTCTCATCAGCATCCTACGATACACTTAAAAATCTTTATCGCTCAGATTCTACCAAAAATGACACCTTCATGTGGATAAACGCATTTACACGTACCCTACCTTTACAAAAATTCCGCATATTACCCATACCTTCGGCATAGCTCTCGATTTATGCACTGTGCACTGGTCAACCTCTAAGTTTCGAACCTCATATCCCAGACCTGCAGTACGTACGTATGTGGTGAGAAGCTACGAGTTCACAAGTAACTCTACGAAGTAACTTTTTTCCATTTTCAGTTACAAATCACGAGTAGTAATGATTTTTGTTTTACTCTTACCCAAAAATATATAGTTCAAACAGCAGAAGTACACACCTGATAAGCGCAAGCACACACTTTCAAACGAGCTCGCATTTCCGGTATTGTCACTTTACGAAATTTTCTCTGTCGCGCCATTTCTTCACCCTCTTTTTCTACATCGGTTCCCCAAACTCCCTGTAAAATTATTATTCGTACATCCTTCACATAAGCAACAAAGTCATACATAAACAATAAACACACAAACAGTTTCAAAAATTTTAAGACAAATACAATCAAATACAACTAGAAAAAGAAAAGACAAGTCATAATCATTAGCCCATTATTTTTGCTCTTTGCAGTGGGAGTTAATGCCGCGACCGTCGTCAATGCTCACGCTCAACTTTTAAAATTGCAAGCATGCTATGACGCGGCCATTAATTTAGATTTGCTTTTGCAAAAGCAACTACCTGCTTCTTCAGCATTAGAGCACGTTACCACAGGTACAGAGGCGTAGCGAGAAATTTTAAACTACAGAAGCCATTAAAAGAGCCAGGCACATTTTTTTTTAATTTTTTTTTAGCTACTTGGAAACATTTGTTCTAACATTTACCAAAAGGCAAAGTCAAAAGTTACAAGTAGAGCCCGGGCACAACGCACCGCCTAAACATGCGACTGCCAGGGTATCTAGCAAAAGATAAGCAAATTGTTGACGTAGCTGCACACTGCACAGTGGATAGCGCGGCTGCACAACAACAAACTCCAATTAATCGCATGAGAATTCAAACGCAGCCAAGAGATAATTGAACAAAACGTTCTCGAATGTCACAAACCTTTTTCTCGGCCTCCGCAAGACTAGCCTGGTACCTCGTGCGGCATTCCATCTCAAACGTAGCTTGCGCGTATATATCTCGCTGAAGATGTTCGAACTTCACTATTTGATCGAAGATCGTTCGCAATTGCATCAACAAGTTACTGCGGGAAAAAAGCGAGCTTTAAAAACGTCAGACACTCAACATAAAACACCTGTTTAATTATGTTCAATATAGTTGGCTATTAAAGCATACCATGCAGCCTTAACAGACAGTCACAATATACCTGGATGACTGATCAAGCAAGCATCTTTTCATCAATGATTGCAAAAAGGAATGATGAGCTGATATAATTTTGTCGAAATCAGTCGCTTCCTCCAGTTTACATTGAAGGTCAGCCCATGAACATTCAAGTACCTGTTATGTAATAAGCTGAGTATCACAATAAAACTGCAATATTTTTAGAAGTGAAAAGCATCGAAAGTCGCAACTTTTTTTTTCATTTAATGTTCAAAAACTAAAAAATTGTGAGTTGTGACTTTTTTCTGTGTTTTCTTGTGAAAATCTGAGAAAACCTTTGAGCTAATGCTACTAACTTAAACAAAATCTTCAAACGCCAACACTAACGCAACAGATACTGCGAAAACCTTACAAATTAGGAAGTATTTTCTTCGTATTCGATTTGGCGCCAGATCGAACTGAGCCAAAAGTAGCCTACTAGTTTGGATTGCAATAATTGCATTCATAATAAAAAATAGCACGAAGTTCAAGTAGGACTAGCTACCAAGTATGTCGTATTCCTTAAAAGTTTAATACCTCAAAAGCGATGTAGTATTGCATTTGATGAACAAAATGAACCATTTCAGCAGCGAGAGCATGTCCTTTGTGCAAAACGCCTGAAAAATTGTCATTAAAAAAATCAGCATCTTGTATATTGCAAAAGCTATAGAAAGTATTTTATTGTAAAACATTTTCTAGGGTAATGTCTCCGTCATTCCGTCAGCATAAGCTCTTTACCTTGCAAGTTGGGCAATGAAGGTGCTAATTTCCGACTCTGTTCCATCATTCCTGTCCATATCGACGCAAGATTATACTCCATTCGCTTCGCTCTCCACAGAAAAATGAAAATCCGCAAGTAAACCAACATCACATCAGGAGTGATGAGCTAAAGTTGGGATTAAGCTCTTAGCTCCACACAGACTTTATTGCATTGCCCAAATCAAAATACAGTCAAATGTTCAGACATTACACTCACGGTATTATGCCGAAGCGTGTAACGAGTGGCGGAGCAAATCTCCAAGGCTTAGCGCCTGGGCAACACAGCTACAAAGAAATCTCGCAGCAATGGCGAGCTGTTGGCGACACTGTGTTTAATTTGATTGACCCGGGTATCCAACCCCAGACCTCAAGCATCAATAGCGGTGTCTTTAACAACTGCGCTAATTGGACGGTATAAAAATTTAAGGTCCGCACTAGTTGCATCAACTCCATTCAAAGAAACTACGGTATAATAATACGGTATAAATTCAACAAACTACGACCTACGGTATTTAGAGGAGGATCCATGTGATAGTCGAGGCTAAATACATCCCAGCCGCAATCCCCAGGGTTGATTTCCAATAATCGAAAATCGAGTCGAGCCAAGACATCTGAATCTTCGAACTGGGCGTTCGATGCACGGACGGCCGCTTCAACAGGACCGTTCAGATTGTGACGATAAAGTAAATTGGCTGGCTTGCTGAGTTCGTCTCTGTGTTAAAGAATATGAAACCATAATGTGCACGAAACCGAATCGCGTAGAACACGCGAGGCAGAAACGAAAATCTATCCCACACGGAAAATATTTTTGTCGTCTCAGGTGCACTGCAAAAACTCGCAGGGCCGGATGCCAAATTTTATTTACAAATAGCACCAACAAGATCAAGCCAATGACTATAAAACTGGCATTTACAACTTTCCTGCTTCACGTTCAACATCAAAGGAACAGTGCGGAAAATACCACACAGGTTACTGACAGCTCTAAGGCGAGCTGGTTATAGCGCTTTGATCGCTCTCTTGTTATAATAGGATAAACAAGAAAAAATAATACTGATTTCTATTTTGATATGGTATATTCAGCTTTCTATCGGCTTTATTCCACCCAAAACCCAATTGAAAACTTATAAAATCAATCGCTAAGTAATTTCATTGCTGAGCAAAACAGCATCTCAGACTCACTGTAATAAATCCAACAAATGACGAATGAAATCTCCTTGACCAAGCAGTAGAAATTTTCGCAAGGCGTGCAAATGAGTAAGCATTTTATAGCGATCGTTAAGAACTTGTAGCAAGTGGGAACTTGTAACTTCGTAGGCATGATCTACATACGCCTTCAATTCCGTGGCAAATTCAAGACTAAATGCTGGAAAATGCAAAATGTGAAGCTTTCAAGTCCCGAAAAAATGTCAGTAAAACTAAAAGCCAACTATAGTAGGCACCATTATGCCACTGCAGTTCGTCATAACCATCATGATACAAAAAACAAGGTCAAAACTTGGACAAGGCTAAGTTACAATTAATGTTTTCCCACAAACATGATCTCTTCAGTAGCACAAAGAGAACGGCAAAGACTTTCTGAATTCAACGATTCCAACTTTTGTGATTATAAGAGACCGAATTCAATGCCGCGGGTCAATGGACCAGAAAGGCTAAAAGTATTCACTTTATTTATAAGTCTATTGTGGATGTAATTATTTCCCAACTAACATCACCTACGTTCAAAGATTAGCATTTTTCCCCATACCTGCGTCGTCTATATTTTCACGGGAAAAATCTTTCGATCGGTCTTTTACTGGAATAGTTGTTCTGTCACGGCACACCAAACGGAGAAAATTAATCGACTTTCCCACCAGTAAAATTTTCTGTGCTTGTTCAGCTTTGACAAATGAAGGGATCATAGCCGATCGCATCCGATATTTATCGAACCATAAACGATCATTTCCGACCCCCAAATCCGCCGCGACAAAAAACTAAAAATCCGTATGTTTTAGCAAAAAACACCTTACAACATATTCCAAAATAAATTAATCGTGGATTCTACACGTAGCACTAATGGATTTATGACCCCACCTTTCTCTTTCTCACACACGTTTACCTTGAATTAACTAATAACAATTTTTTGACTTCGGCCGAAACGTGCAACAAGTGCCGCGTCCCATACCTCCGCAGCTTAGCGCCTGGGCATCACAACCTCGAAGAAACGTCGCAGCGGAGGCGAGCCGCTGACGGTACACGGCAACTGACCCTGTGAATTTGGTAGTAACTTCGCACGCTATCGCTTCTCAAATAGTTATTCACTTAATGACCTTCAATTATCTAACTAATGTACAGCGCTATTGCCGTGAGCCTTGAGAACCACGACATTACCGATATTTCCCGGAGGTTCGAAAAACGTTTTGCATTAATCGCAAATACGATGTTTACACTTCCTCCTGCTGGTGTTGATACTTCGAAGATTTTTTTGCTTTTTAAAAATGATTATTACTTTGTTTGTTGTTATTACGTTGTGCCTTTTTGCAAGAGCGCGTGTTATTCACACTTTGAGCGGTTACAATCATTTTAATAAATATATTATGACTTGCAATTCAGAAATAGAAGCGTTATTACGCTGCAATTCTCTCAAAAAATAACCAGTAGCTGATGTTGTTAAAATTTGGTGGAATAAACATATGTCTGCAATCCAACAACTGGTTGGGAAAAATATTCAGAATTTACAACATAAACTAAAACTTACTTCTTGAAAAGGATCATGCAATTCCCCATCATAAATCCAACGACTGATCATGTAAAACAGAGGTTGAGAAACAACGTGAAGAAGGCGGCGAGTCAAACACCTGGCGCTGTTATCACCAGTTTGAAGAAACGAATGCACAACCGAAGCCAAGGCACCCCCTTTCTTGCCTAAATAAAAAAATCAGAAACCTTGAGAATTTAAAATAGAGATAACCACAAAGTAGCACGAATTTCGTGTATGAGAGCGCTATTACAGCAAGCTGATCACTGATTGCATCGAGGTATTCGAGGCGGACAACTTAGGACCAGACCATCTCAGATGAATCTAACAAGCACCACTCAAAAAGCGAAACTTGCAATAGTTAAAATATTTTCAATTCAGTTCTTATTGCAGCAGTGGTGTTATCAATGTGCTTATTTACCAATTCCACAAAATTAGATTTTGCTAGATATAATCTATTGACAATCACATTTAATTGCAACTGAAAGCTGAACATTACTCTACAGTAAAAACGCTACATTAAATCCAGCTTATCCATGAACCACATAACGGCTCAGGGTATACGACTGTTTTGCAATGTGTCAACGAGCAAGTCCATACACGCACCTTTGCAATTATCAACCAACACAGCCAACCACTTTAATCTCTGCATTGGCTCACTCGTCCAAACAGTTAGCTTGGCCAGAGTCAAAACGGAATTGTCTCTTGCATCAGTTTGTTGAAGCTGAGATTGAAGCAAGGAGAGCGAGCGATAATACTCAGTTAGTTCAAATTGCAAAGCAGCACAAAACGCCTAAAATAAATTGTAATTTCCAACTATCAGCATATCGGTACCACACAAACTGCTTGCTGTATATCATATAACAGCGTGGTCCTTCCACAAGCCCTGGGGCCGCTGTTTAAAGCCATAAACAGATGGCCAAAACAATTACCCCATAATAATGATTCAGATTCAAGTCTAGCCTGTCCCGCAAATGCGAAATAATAAGCCATTTTTGATTTTAAGTAATGTTCTAATTCGTTTATTAACAAAGCTATAGTATATACGGTAGAAGACAAAGCGCAGACATTAACAAAACACACTTGCGAAAGTGTAAAATATATTATTAGAAGCAATGAACAGTAATAATAAATTTAAAGTTACACTAAAACTCACCTTGCATTAAAATGCAGCAAGTATACACCACTAGACCAATTTGTTTAACAATATACAGAAAACACATTTATACTAAAAACATTCGAAAAGCATAATATATATTAAAAAAAGCACTTACTGTATATCACACAAGAATAAAGTGAACGATTTTTATCAAAAGCTTTTGACAAATGATTTAAATTGCAATATCAACAATACCGAATAGCCACTGACCTGCCCCACCAATCCAAATGCTTTATCCTTGTTGTGTGCCGTTATATATTTCTTGATATGATTATGCAACCAGCCCAGTTCACACAGTCTATGTGCTGATTGCTTGTCCCTCTTATCCACGGCAAGCTGTTAAAACATCAACTTACTGAATACGAGATTTCACTCTCATTACATTGTTAGATGCCGGTCAAACAAATACCATTCTGCTTACATTGGTATCAATGCAGAAAGCATTCTCTTTTTCTCTGAACTTGATATTTGCGGACGGAATTCCTTGAAATACGTAGAGAAGCTGACGTATTAAATCAATTTGGCTGATCTGGAAAAAAAAAATTTTTTAAATATATATTATAATTTAGTCGTTTATGTTCAGAAAATAAAGCAAAAAAAAATTACGCAGCTTCACATGTACACGCCAAAAAAAAAAAAAAAAAATTATAAAGCAAAGCATAATGATAACAGCGCTCATCATCAGAGCTGATCTACGAAAAAAAAAATCAAATCTTCATTATACTCGCGGTATTACGCAGAAGCGTGTAACGAGTGGAAGAACCCATCTCCGCGGCTTAGCGCGTGGGCTACACAGCTTCGAAGAAACGTCGCAGAGGCTACACTGTGCCGATTTGACCGGTCCGGGAATCGAACCCCAGACCTCCCGCACCGATAGCCTGTGCGCTCAACCACGAAAGAATTTAAATGAAATCTTCAGGGTTGCCAGATCCCAGTGACCAAATAAAGGCAGATCGAGAAAAATATAAAGCCAAAAAGAGCCAAATAATTTTACAATTCATCACGTTCACAGATGCCAAATATGTCGCCCTAAATCAAGTGAAGAGCAAAAAATAAAGGTCATCGCGTCCTCAGATGCCAAATTTTTCGCCCAAAATCACGTGGTGAGCAAAAAAAAAAGTTCATCGCGTTCTCAGATGCCAAAATTTCCGCCCAAGATCAAGTGAAGAGCGAAAGAAAAAAAAAGGTCATCGCGTTCGCAGGCCCGTAGTCTGAGCCAAAACTTCCCAAGGTTTTTCGTGTAAACATGATTTGACATGTTTTCGGCAGATGAAAAAAAAGCCAAAAAACCGAACAAATTTTGCGAGCCAAACAGTCTTAAACAAAAGCCAATTTTGAGGAATTTGGCGTTAAAAAAGCCAATATGGCAACCCTGCAAGTCTTCATCCACGGGACAGACGAAACGGCGGGTTCGCAACCTCTCCCAACTTCACAAAAGACCTAACATGATGCAAATAAACTCTACTGCACCAAGAATGCATTCACATGCGCATATACAAAACATCATTTACGAAATACGAAAGCAGTAACATGAAGTTTTAGTGAGGGAACGAATAATCAAAATACGAGGAATCAATCAAGCAGCAAATACTTACAGATTTTTCATTTCCTGTTGATTTTGAAAAACTCTTGCTTGTAAAATTCGAAGGACTTTGTGGTTTACCTGAATAAGTTCGGCAAAAAAAGCTTTGCAAACAATTTAATCAAATTCCAAAAATGAAGTTGTTAATACAATGGAAATTAGTATCAAGCATTCAAAAATCTTTGAAAAAAAAACTACCGGTAATAATCAGCAGGTAGTGACTCTTTTGAACTAGCAGGTAGTGACTCTTTTGAACCAGCAGGTAGTGATTCCTTTTAAGGCAAAGAGCAGAAGCTTTCCTTTAGTTCAGAAGAGTCGCACCTACTTCGGACAAAATGCTATTCAAGAACAATAAGACTAAGGATAAGACAAAATTTCAATGAACCAAGCTTATAGGTGACATCGCGAAGTCTGAACCGCTAGAAAACGAACCTAAACTTGTTGAAGTACGCTGAGGAATTTGCCCATTCACATTCGTGGATAAATTAGAAGATGGAGTGAGAGTCCATCCAAGTCGTGAAGAGAGAGCAGTAGACCTTTCCTGGGTGTGATCACTTAAAGATATGTGACTGGGAAATTGTGATGGAGTTTCGATAGCTAAACATAAAATCACAATTCATCACAAAAGTATGAGTTAAATGCAAACTACCAATGATGGTATTTTAAGTAAAAGTTATTTCCTAGTTTGTTAGGAAATAGCCAATTACTATGATTAGTGAAAGTCGTCAATACCGACAAAGCAAATGTAACACGACAATCTGTGTTAATCAACCCATAAAGACAGAAGATGCTTTTCTAAACCTTATATTTCTGCTTACATAAAGTAGTACGTGAACTTGCTGGGACTGCAGTGCCAAATCCACTACTTGAAGTTATCGAGTTATCACTAGTTTGGTTTGATCGTGCCATTCCATTGACAGGAGTAGATGTGGAAACAAGACCTTGTCGAAATAATAATGTATTCCCAAACACCTGCGCAAAGTAAGTACATACTAATTAATAAATGTAATTTTTAGTGTAAAAAAAAAACTATAAAATTTCTCAGAATCACGCAAGTTGAATGTTATACAACGTTGTCCAAGTGTTTATAATAATAAATACTAAATCAAATCTTCATTATACTCGCGGTATTACACGAAAGTGAGCAATGAGTGGCGGGGTCCATCTCAACAGCTTAGTGCCTGGACAGCACAGTTGCGAAAAAACATCGCAGTGTTTATGAGTAGTTAGCGACACTGTGTCGGACTTGACCAGCCTAGGAATCGAACCCCAGACCTCCCTGCACCAACAGCAATGTCTTCAACAACCTCACCAATGGGTCGATCAGTAAAAAATAAAAATGCAAGAATTTTTACCTTTGAATCTTTGCAACTTGATAGAGAGTAGAGTAAATACAACACAGACCATCTGTTTTCAAGACACCCAAACTGCTTTAACCGTCGATGCAATACCGATATCTTTATGGCATCGTCCATTTGATTGTTTTTGGAAACTACAAGAACAACCAGCTATTGGTCAATGTTGTACAGCGATAAGTTATTTTCAAAAAAGTTTCAACATTTTACGACAATGCTACGAGTTTTATATGCAACTACAACTGAACCAAAGAAGTTAGCGATAAACAAGTACCGGTATCAAATGAGAAATTACTAGATTTCAACATAGTGGTGACTAATTAGCAGCATGACAAGATGGCACATCCTGGATGCACTCTGTCGTGTTACTCACTTTTAGATTAAATTCAGTACACTTTGTTTAAAAAGTCCATACAATGCTAATTCCTATAATTTGACCAGGTTTCTTAGGGAAAATAACAAGTGCTTGACACAGACTGATATTCTCAATATACACCCTATGGACACAGGCGTCGATCCGGCGGGAGCAGGGGGGCGGCGCACCCGGGTCTAACACTGCAGGGGGTGACATATGTCTGGCCCCCGCGGTGTTTTGATACCTATGTTAATAGTTAAATGCATGCGCATTGCGCAGTAGCTAAAACAGTTCCAAAGTGCAACAACACAAAATCGTAGTAATGTTTTGTAGCAATGTTACGCTTACGCTGTTTAAATGGCGAAAAGAAAACTATCAGCGTGTGTTCAGCGACGTTGCTACCGGTACCTTGAAAAATCGTTTCAAACCCTATTCCGTTTGAGCTTTTTTCAGAGCGTTTTTTTTTTTTCATTTCGCACAAAAAACGACCGTGCAAGTTATAGGACAGAAGACAGGCTTTTACACGTAAATTATTTGCATGGCCTTCACGGGAGACAACGATGGTGGTCATCGAAAGTATACCGTCTCGGTTTGAAGCCGATTGATTACTGCCTTACTGCTACACCAATGAAGTGGCTTTCCTGATGACAAAACTCGCAGCGCCGAAAAAAAACTTGTAAACTAAATTTAAATCCAGTTGATATAAAAAATTACCGACGCAGTCTAAGGTTTGGACTCGGTTCTACTTTTGTAGAGAGTCCAAACAAAATTAAAGTTTTCAAACTTGCACCAAACTTTTTCACATAGATTGAAAAGGTAAATTCTATTTTTACTGAGTCTACTCTCCGCAATTTTCCTGAACTTTGAAAATATCCGGTATCCGGCCGGATAGCGGAGAACTATCCTGCCGGATACCGGATACCTCAAAAAGCGCCGGATATACATCCGGTATCCGGCACATCCCTAAAGCGCTTTGTGACATCATAAGTCAGTAGATATTTGAAATAAGCATAATATCTACAGAAGTAGGATGCAAGAGCATTTCTTGTTGGAAGAAACATCTTTGTTTAGTTGTGGGAGTATATGGAGGTCACATCGAGCATACACTGAAATAAACCACTCTTTGCTCGTGACACTGAATTTTTTGAATTTTCATTTTTAATTTGGCAATACTCGCATAATTTGCAACCAATTTTTTTACATATGTATAAGTGTAAATAATATACCAGTACTTGAATTACTGTGTATAGCAGGGGTGGGCAAAGTGCAGCCTGCGTGACCATTTTATGCTGCCCTTGGGCACTTACAGTTAAATATGAACTCCTATCGTAAACCAAGCCGAAGACCTTTTTTTCTTTTTGTCAAGCTCCGTGCTGAATCTCAGTAAAAAAAGGACATCTGCGGCCGCGTAGATATTTTTTTTTTGCTCTTCACTGATCTTCAGTGGTGAAAACAGGACGTCTGCGGATGTGTAGACCTTTTTCTTGCTCTTTTAATCAGTGCGGCCCTCGGTTTCAAAAATTTTTTAAATACAACCCTTTGTATTTGAACAGTATTGCTTATCCCTGGTATATAAAATTTCAATAGTTTTGAGTTGATAATCATCGAGAAAATACTTTACAAAAAGTGGTTTATTTTTTCTGCGACACTTGACACATTGAAAACCAAGTTTGTATATTTACATAAAAATTCTCGCCCCCTACTATTTGCCTTTTTCAAGAAAAAATTGACGCCTATGGCAATGGATTTTCTTTTATCAGGTATATACGCCACCTGAAACAGGTTTCTAAAACAGTACAGAATCAATGATGAATTATTTGACAACACCTATTACATTACAACTAATTTTGCCAAATACTGTACACAATCCAATCATACAAAATTAATTCCAACAGAAAATAAAAGTTCCACAGAGTTGTATGCACACCATTTTGAATTAGAAACACAAGCAGTTGTTTAACCATCCAACTTATGTGCAAAATTTAAAAAACGATTTTGCTGAACACGTTGTTTATACCGGCACCCAATTAACCTACTTACAAAAATTGCACTCGAAGAAAACCTTACTTTTCAAGAAACAAAAATATACATAAAGCAAACTTACACTGAAGTTTAATCTTTTCTATAAGCCCTGTTTCATCAATATTCGGAATTGAATCTAAAGTTGAAGCTGTAAGCATTCTCAAAGCATATTGGGTGTATTTTGAAATCACATCTGAAAAACAAATGCAAAAGTTAAAATTTCAAATCAACAAACTATCGACACTTTTCTAGTCAACAATAAGTGTGATATTGATGAAAAGCTTTAGTTGTTACTTTGCAGTTAACAGGTTAACCAGTAAACAGTTTTACTGTAAGTGCATGCTGGCTTGCTATACTGCAGTAGCATCAACATTTATATCAAACTGCTTTAAATTAATTTCAATGTAATTTTTGATACTGGTGCTCATGAATTAATAAAAATAATACAACTAGGCCTAGATTTAGTACCTGTATATAAAGCACATACAATTTTCAAAAGCTCAGCTTTACTTTTTAACAGGTTCTGGGTTTAAAACTTTTTGACACACAAATTGCAAAAGTACTGGTAATACCGGCATAATATGCTGTACAGAACGCACTAACAATGGGGTTAATCGTTAACCAAGGTAATGTTTACTACCCAGTAAAATGCTTTAAAAAACCCTGACATTTATGATGTATAGCAATACAGTCTCTACCGTATCATACTGTATACAAATTGGACATAAAAACTCGAGTCTACTCTAGACAAATATACTAGGCCTACCAGCATTACATTAACTCACCTTTATCTTTGTTTTGACTCAACAAAGAGCAGAGTTTATATATCAAAATATCTGGAGATGTGATATCAGGCATCACGGCTATCACCAGGAACGGATCCAGAAACTTTTGGTGAGGGGGGGGGTGTAATTCAAATTTGGTTGAATGTTAACTAGCCTAAATACAAAGACGTTAAGACATTTTGACCCCAAAACTGGCGTAAATAAACCCTTTGAAATTTTCTCATGTCAGGGGCGTATTCAGAAATTTTTTTATCAGGGAAGGGGCACCGAATTTCGTTACTTTTTCTAGCGTAGTTTCTCCCGCCAGAGTTAAGTTTAAACAATTTAAGTTCCAAAAACGACTCTGGTAGGGGTCCAGGGGCATGCTTCCCAGAAAATTTTCGAAAATTGACATATACTGCAAACGCCCTCTTAGTGCTTTTTGAACAATTTTCACACAAATTTTGCTTATGTTTTTGGCCCCTAATTTTCAGTGCTTCACCAAATATGATGCATTTTGTTCGCACAGTTTCGATTATGCGTGCTTAAAGCGACTCAGGCATATTGTTATGAACTGATGAAGACAAATGAAATTGCGGAAAAATTTCATAAAGCATTGTTGAAAATGGCTGGTGGGGAGGAATGCATCCCCCACATCCTCCTTCCTGGATCCGCCCCTGGCTATCATTTATTACAGTATCACTCCATCTGCCCATGCAGTACCGGCATGTCACTATCAGTCAATACCGGTACTCTGTCAGATTAATAGGAGACAGAAGCACTAGACCTACGGTATTAGGATACCAAGTTACTGTACCAAAGGAACAACACCACCAAATTCCCAAAAGTCCATGCATCAGGTGCATGCACTGCCACTGTGCACTGGTGCAGGTAGGCAGGGGCAAATTTGCAGCAAAGCTAATAGTACATGCTACGATACCGGTACCATATACTACCGATATGTAGGATAATGGTACAGTACTTAATATGCTGAAAAATTATTTACAACTAAGGCAAGTGAGATACAAATCACTTAACCAATCAGTCAATTGCTAGGACCACATATAAACCTGAGTCAAGAACAATGCAGAAAGTAACCTAAAACAGTAACATGTTTCCACAACCTGACACAGGAACAGAGGAAAGTTTAGCGCATTTTCTTACGCTTACCATTGCCCTGCGCCATGCTACTCAGTACTCTGTACCAGTGTTTCCTCCAGAGTGAGAAATTTGAGAAAAATGCGAAATTTTTGGGCAAATTTTATTGATTTTGAACCAGAAATTATTATTATAAAATGCAAAAATTCAACAAAAACTTAAATATTTTAATGCAAGACTGCAGCTTGTATCTTGGAAAAGCAAACTTAATGCAAAAAATTTGTAACAGGGGTCCTCAAAGTAGTGAAATCTTTGAGCAAAAATTTCAATAAATTTATCATTTGGGCAAATTCGCACAAGTCAAAATCCTAGAAGGAACACTGCTCTGTACTAGCACTGTAGTACAACCACAGGTACAACTACCGCTACCTCAGCAATTTACATACAGCAGAATTTCAAAAACTGCTTAACTCACACTGCCTCAAGCAGCAAGACTAGCCAGCCCAGCCCTAAACTTACCAGTATGTTACCCTAGACCTATTGTACTGGGTAGCAATACATTAACAGTGCAGTCAAAGTGCCTAAGTTAGCGACCTATGGGTCATGGCCACAGTGTACTTATATATCTTATAGTGGGCCCACTTGCAAAAAAGCATTGTTACGTGTGTCTACAAAAATGCTGTAAAGCCTGTGATGTAATAATCGCTTTTTGAAGAAGTTCATCTGTATCGTTGCCGTTTTCAAGATTTGCTGTTTTTATTTTCTGTTTTTAAAACTTTCAAGGAGTCATTGCCGATTGTTAAACTACGTAGAAGAAATGAAAAAAAATAGTTCCAAGCAGTTCACAGTCTAATAATAATAATAACAATAGCCGATCCAGCACGTCAGTGCAACAGCAAAAAAAAGTACATACAAGTACAATGAAACAAGTTCACCAATTACAATGTTCCAATAAGGATTTCACATTGAAGATCAGGCAATGAAAAAAAATTAATTGTGGAATCATCAGTTGTAGTTGTCAACATTTCAGACACAGCAGTACAATGTAAGCAGTTAACCAACATTAACAGTTTAGGGTAAAGTAGGGTACGTAAGTTCAAGTAAAACCAAGAAAAATATGGTTAGATAAAGCAAAAAAAAACATCCTGAAATCAAAATTAAAGACTGAGTATTGGTACATTATAAGCTTTGTTTGACATCTAGAGTTAAGGAGTTAATTTGTAAACGAAATCATACAGACTATAACTTTTAAAGTAGGTATAGGTACAACAGATCAGAAGATATTTAAGACCAGCCATCAAATCCAGTATTAGTTTCAGAACATTAAAGCATAACTCTATGTAAAACAAGGTATCAATACGACACAGGTAAGTGTAAGCTGCATTAAGCAAGCAATACTGCATTAAGCAAGCAATAAAAGTGACAATCACTTATTATTATTATTACGCTGATCAAGTACCAAAACACAGCAGCACAAAACAAAAAAGCAGAAACAGCAGTTGGCAGTAAAATGAAAAACAAAATGGTCTCCTATTGCTAAAAGAAAAAGAAAAATTGAAACGAAACATAGCTATTGTAGCAGTGGGTTGCCAAGTTCCACAAGTGCAGAAATAAAGCCATGAGTCTGCCAATTACACACAAACACAGTCAAAAAATATCAACACACAATTGAGGTCTGTTGCAAATTAAGGTTAACATAGAAAGAAATTACATTATCGATATCAGTTCACAAACGGTTGCCAGTAACTTCGCCACATGGTAACTTCGCCACAGTAACTTCGCCACACAAACTTCGTCACATGGTAACTTCGCCACACTTTGAGAAGGTGAATGGAGATGTGGGGATAGTAGGAAAATGTGTTGGGGTGTGGGGGGAGGAGGAAGGGATGTGGGAAGAGGTATGAAAGGAGGTGTAGGAAAGTGTGATGGGGTGTGGGGGAGGTAAGGGGAGATGTAGGGAAAGGTAAGGGTAGGGAGATGTGGGGAATTAAAAGTGTGTTGGGGCCCCACACCTCAACACATTTCCCTACATCTTGCCCATTACCCTCCCCACATCCTTTCCCCACACGCCAACACACTTCCCCACTCACCCCATACACTTTCCCACACCCTCCCCACACTTCTCCACTCCCCTCACATCTTTCCTTACCTCCCCCACACCCCAACACATTTCCCTACATCTCCCCCCACACCCCCCTAATCTCTTCCCACAGCTCCCCTGACCTCCCCCTACACCCCAACACTCTTCCTTATTCACCCCATGCACTCTCCCACACCTCTCTCCCCACATCTTACCCTACAGTTTCGATTATGTGGCGAAGTTACCAAGTAACTCGAAAAGCCCGATAAAATTTTTTACGGCAACCGGGAATTTAAAGTCTTGTTTCGGTGTAGGCAATGTAAATTTTCGATGTATGAAAGTGCGGCGAAGTTACCATGTGGCGAAGTTACTGTGGCGAAGTTACCATGTGGCGAAGTTACTGGCAACCTCACAAACTACCGCTTAACAAATTCGCTGCTAAGTGGCCTACCGGCATATACTAGTATACCACTAAGCAAGATTAAAACTTGGAGAAAAACCTCACCTATAATCAGATAATAGCTTCTTATAATACTGCACAACGATTTACAGAATGAAAAAACACAAAGCACTTAAACAAGACAAGAGTAGGCCTACGGAGATTGTATTTTCCGAAAGCACAAGCAACAAATGGCGAACACAAGCACAACATTTGAAAGAACGCAAATGGAGTTAAACAAACACACACACACAAAAAAATAATGATAATATGAATAATATTAGCAACTATAGCCTATAAGCCTCATGCTTTTTTGCAATTTACGTTTAAACTGGGCAACAGAAATTGACTCCACGACATCACTAGGCAAATTGTTCCAAATATCAATTACTCGGTTTGAGAAGTAATGCTTTCTAATTTTGTTTGCATCTGGTCAGGTTTCTGTTTTCGGCGATATCTGTCAACAGCGTATTGGGGCAAGTTAGCATAATTATTATTTTTCTGCATACTCCCGTTCACTCTTGACGCTGAAGGCGCAAACTTTGTCTAGTTTGTTTATTCTTTGCTTGCTTTGCTTTTTTCGTGAAGGTGCGATCACACTGACTGGGATGCTGGGGCCGTTGTGGCGGTGTGCGACTTCATGTGGTTGTGACATCAAATCTGTGCTGATGTGGTGTTGAAATGGGATGGGCCTGCGCAGGGCCTCAGTTAGTGTGTTCAAGCCTTTATTGTGCAGGTGATTCTCTTTTTCCTCTTTTTTTTAGGTGTTTTTTTTGTGTGTGTGTGTATTACTATCTTCATATCGCATGTTTTAACGCTTTGTCGTTGTGTCGTTTCCTCCTTTTCTTGAGTTTCTTTTTCTGTAAATGTGTTCGACGGTACGGTACTTCTTTTTTTTTTTTTTTTCAAGAATAAAAAAGCTTGATTGATTGAACTCTCAACTCAGACTTTCGTTCTGGACACTGACCTCAGAGAGTGGTTCCACTGTTAGTAATAATGGGTACACTGTGCCATGGCCCACTGGCTCAGTGAGTCAGTACCGGTTAGTAGGTATACCGTAGTGGACTACTGAGGAGAGGTATAGCTAAATCCTGCAGGAGCACAAGGGCCGCCTGTGCAACAGAGGTGGCAGATCCACATATCAAAAAAGCATAGATATTATGTAATACTGCAATCAGATTGCGCATGGCGCGAGAAAAAGTGTAACAATTTAAGCTCCGATCCGCCATCTTGGAATTACCCGCTAGCACAAACGCCGCCTATCTTTCATAACGTAAAAACGATTGAAAGTGTTACAAAAAATATCATAACTTTGGCCGTTTAACGTTGAACGCGCAATCTAGTTGTAGTATTACATGTCTATGCAAAAGATACGGAACCAATCCGGATCCAACAAGAAAGAATCCTGATCCAATCCGGGTCCTAAACTTTTGCGATGTTGAGATCCAGATCCGATCCGGATTTGCCACTTCGCAGCTACACCATTGGTAGCAGAAATTCAGCACTAAAGCTATGAAATGTCACTACTAAGTTATTGGTTGATCACACCAAGTTTTAAACCGTCGCAGTGTGTGATACCGGAATGTAAAAATAAGCAAGCATTTCGAAAAACATCAACAATAAGTTGTTAAACAAGCAAGGAATAGAACCAACAGTAACCAGATGAATGGACTGTTACCGAAGCACGCTAGGGTTGCCAACTTTGTGCTTAACCATTCCGGGACACCTTAATGCTTAGAATTTGAAAACTGATGCAACAAAAGCTTACGACACACAAATGACATCAAAAGCAATAGTGCGTGCTGCGCGTAATAGAGTGATAATCGAGCAGCGTTATTAGCTAACTTCCAGCCTCTAAATAATTTTATCATAATCAAAGAAACGTGTGAAATAGTGAATCTTTGAAGCATGAATGGAAAAACACTAAAACAGAAAAAATGTACTCCATTTGTTCTAACTCTAACTAAAACAAGGGGCGGTATACCGCTCAACTTTTGTTGCACTTAACGCAATGTGTTAACTTTGTTTGGTATTACTGTATCTCTATGATGCGTAGAGCGCGACAAAAAAATTGAGCAGTATGCCGTCCAAGAAGTTGCAAGAACTCTAACAAAAAATCAGTCCTGGCATTTAAATTTGTATTTTTTTTTTGTGATTTCGCCGCTTTAAGAAGATCTTTGTCTTTGTTGATGAAGTCATAAAACTCATTGCATGACATATGAAAGTTCCTTTTCATCATCAGTTCAGCTTTGACGAGGTTAAAGTTTAGTTTGTTTCTACTGAATATTCGCGTGAATTACATCCGTTTTCAGTTTTGAACGAAGCCGACATGCTTGCATGGCCTTTTATGTTAGAACGCCTTGGTTGTCAGTAAATTCCGGGACAGACGTGGTCCGGTCAGGGACACGGGACGTCAGACGTCAATTCCGGGACTGTCCCGGGCATTCCGGGACGGTTGGCAACCCTAAAGCACGCTGATCGACCAAATTGGTTACAAAGCCGAAAGTTTCTGAAAAATAGACACTTTGAGTTTGGAAAATTGGAATCACAAAGATATTTTTGAAAGTTTGAAACCGAATAATCAGATCCTGATCCGAGAAAAAACAGTGATATTCGGGTCCGGTCCGGTCCACTACGGATCCGTTGCCACCTCTGCTTTGCAAGCGAGATAGGAGCACAATGACCGCTAGTAGGTTATTACTAAGGATTAGGGCAGCGCTTCCCAAACTGTGTGCCGCGGCACACTGGTGCGCCCTAGAAGAGGCTGAAGTGTGCCGCGAAAATTTCACAAAACCCTATGCTGTGAAGTGTAAACTTTTAGGATCCGTAGTAAGTAGCTTCGCGAACGCTCCTTAAAAACAACAAAGTCTTATATCTTAAAATGTCATAATGACTGCACAATTTTAACATATGACATCACAATGATATTGGGATAAATCGGTAACTCAAGTTTATTGTTAAATCACCCACGCGCAAAAAACACAGGGGGAAAGCAGTGAAAGCCCACGAAGTCTTTTAAGTCTACTGTTCCCAATCGCAGCTCTTAAAACATCAATTTAGCAAAAAAAAACAAAACAAAAACAGAGTGAAGAGACATTAAACAGAACAAAGGGACATCTGATAGACAGCATAGCTTAAAAGTTTTAAGTTACGTACACTTTATGGAAACTGCACGCTAAAACAAACACTGAAAAATTCAAGACTAGGCCAACTTTGAGCTAATAATAAACACTGAAAAATTCAAGACTAGACCAACTTTTTTATGCTCAAAACTAAAGCAAGTTAAAAAAAAAGATCAGCAGGTCAATGGCGTTGGTTATAATGTAAGAAGCAAAAAAAAAAAAAAAAAGAGAGTAATTGCGACAGCTTAATGAACATTATCATATTTTGTTAAAATGGTGGATTTATAATACTTTTTAAACCTAAAAAAGTGCAGCGTCTGAATTCAAGGGGAATCTCCATCCATACTTTCAAAACAAAGATGATGAAGTGCTTTTCTCCCCAACTCTGTTCTAGAACAAATTTTAAACAGCTCAGATGGCCGAGTGGTATAGAGCGTCTGTCTCTTGAGCTGTGGACTCGGATTTGATTCCGGGTCCGGTCAAACAAAACCAATGCCTTTAAAATTGGTATTCACAGCTTCCCTGCTTGACGCTCTGCATTAAAGGGACAGTGTGGAGAACAACTGAACAGCTCAGATGGCCGAGTGGTATAGAGCGTCTGTCTCTTGAGCTGTAGACTCGGGTTTGATTCCGAGTCGGGTCAAAGCAATGACTTTAAATCTGGTATTCACAGCTTCCCTGCTTGACGCTCAGCATTGAAGGGACAGTGTGGAGAACAAGCCGGCAAGTTTACTTGTTGTGCCGTTGGGAAAGGCACTTAGCGGTGCGGCCGTCTTGCCTATGAGGCAGAGGACACTAACGCTGATGTTTGAATTCGAAAACCGTTTCCTTTACAGTTCACACAACAGGTAGGATGATTGCCTTTTTTAATTCTAATCGAAGAAACACGGCAAAACTTCTCCAAATTATGCCAAACCTTTTCCTTTTGCACAAAACAAGCAGTTTACATCAAATTCTCAATAAATCACCATACACAAAATTTTCCTTCCAATGCATACAGCACTAATTTCAAAAAAGGACCTTTTAGCCATGCTATCCAAAATCTAATCTAACAGTGTTGCCAAATGTTTTCTTTTTCTATATTACAAATTGACAAATTTGAAAGGAGCGAACGAAACGGAGCACCGCAGCGGGATTCTCCCATCTTGGTGTGGTAGACAGATGGCTGGCAACTCCTACGCGAGCTAGTATAGCGCATTGATCGCTTTCTCGTGATAGGAGGATAAATATGCAACTAACTAACTAAGCCAGCTAACTAACTAGGAAGATAAATATGCAACTAACTAACTAACTAAGCCGGCAAGTTTACTTGTTGTGCCGTTGGGAGAGGCACTTAGCGTTATTCCCCCATCGTGGTGTGGTAGACAGATGGCTGGAAACTCCAAAGCGAGCTCGTACAGCGCTTTGATCGCTTTCTCGTGATAAGAGGATAAATATGCTACTAAATCAATAAATCAAAGTATTCATTGCAGATTTTTTGCCTAGTATTGTATTTGTACACTTTTTCTAATTTGAGGAAATAATTATCAAAAGAAATTGGCAGCATTTTGTTGTGGTATTTGAGCATAAATTTAGTTTTTTCCATTTTTATATCCTCTAGTTTTAACTCTCGACACTAGGAGTATAAATAATTTGTTGGGGAGTGCAAAGGACAGTTGAAAATTTTAAAAATATTTTAAACGAGTTAAAAATCAGCTTGGATGATACAATGTGTAAATAATTCGCTTAGCTGTTCGTCCTGTCCGTCTTTCCTGAGTCTGTTGTAAGCTCCGCCGGTGAATCGAACACAACTTGAGATATCCAGATTTATATTAATTCGAAGTAGATAAATGAAAATGAAATAATAAATGTCCAATTTCGAGCGTATGAGTTGAAACGATGGTGGTTGGTTGTTGAAGTTGAATTAAGTTACAGTAAGACTCGGTTTCTTATGATAATTTTCGAGATAATTCCCAAGATTCTCAAAATGTTTTCTAATAAAATAAAAGTAATTAATGCAATGTAAACCATTACTCCTTAGTTTTAGTCAAGTAGAATAAACGAAGATTAAATAAGTACATACCAATTTGTTGATCCAACGAGCTTAGTAAATCCTTCTCGATAACTTAACAACAGGAACAGAGTACTAAACAGTCGAGCTCCACACTTTACACGAACAAACTTAAAATGCTTTCAAACTCGAGATGGCTATAGGAAGATTCGAGAAACGCAAATAATTACAGTGTCGGCAAGAAGCTGCTCTTGCCTGTAGGCTTGGCAGTCAAAAAAGAAACATGCAAATCTACCGTTTGTCAATTAACATAAACAAATTGTCTTATAGAACTTAGAAGTAACGCCTGCACGTAACAACATAAAGGGAAGACTAATTTAAAGGGGAGAACCAAACCAAACAATTAGGTTGAAATTATTACACAATGGATAAATACAGGTATATTGATATTATAGGCAAACGAAAGAAAGCAAGTGTTAGTGATAAGGGTGTGCCACCAAAAACGGTTAAAAGAGCAAGCAGTCGACTGTGTAATGACCGTTATTTAGGCTGCTGCATAAAATGTGATGCTGCTTGACAAATAAACTTGTTGTTGTTGTTGTTGCTACAATTTGGATTTACTTGGACAGGTGATGCCGCTGTTCCTCTACCCTACCACTACCGATATGCTTTGTGTGTGGCTGTAAATTAGCAAGCGAGTCAATGGTACCGAGTCAACTGAAGCGGCATCTCGTCAGCCAGCATTCGACTTTTAAGGAAAAAACTACGACGTTTTTTACGCGTTTGCTAAACCGATATACTTAAGCAAGCACGATTGATGAGTAATTACTAGAGGCATCCATATTTTAGTAGGCTACGGGAGCTACAGTCAGGATTAGGGTAAAATCGTTCACTTCCGGAATAAAGTGTGAAACTTGGCGTAAATCTTCCCCAGGGGGAGTGTAACGATGTGCGAATGGGAGCCAAAAAGTTGGGCTTGGGCAACTCCTACAAATGACCCATAAAGTTGTGCTCTAGCTCTACCTAGTGGTTAAAGAAAATCTCGTTGTTGTAAACAAGCTCATTGGACCAACTAACGAATTTATGATTTTATATTATTGCTTTTTCCAATTAGAACATTGTAGCATATTGTGACGTCACAGATGACGTAAATGTGACGTCACATTTTCCAAATGTGTATGATGGCAAGAAAAATATTGCTCTAAGAGGTGGAATACTTGTTAATATCAAAATATATTAATCGTTTCAGTAAAATATGAACTTTCTGTGTAGGTCAGATGAATTCACTTTGTGACGTAATTGTGATGTCATCTTTTCCAATAATTGCAATAGATTAGCAGTCACTTTGATAAAACAACAGTGACAAATTGCCAGTTAAAAACATTAGTGTAATAACCAGGGAGTCGAACCGTTAAAAATATCACTCCGGTTCAGGTTCAAGAAATTTAATTTTTAACGGTTCAGTTCCGGTTCAAGACTTTTCAAAAATTTGGGTTCAGTTGCGCCAAAATTTAAAGGTTCGGGTTCGGTTCAGGTTCAATGATCTCAAACTTAAACGGTTTAGGTTCGGGTTCACCTAGAACTTAAAAGACCACGTGTAAAGAGCGCAAGGCTTTTATGGGATTAGATTAATTGTCTTACAATTATGTATTTATGCATCAACAATGACGTTTCATGCATAATAAGTGCTATTACCACACGTATTATTGTGACGATAGTGCAAATATTGCAACTATTTCAAAAGTTTAAAATCAAATAAAACTGCGCATAAAATTTTAATAGCAGCTCAAAAATTCAAAAAAATATTTAAAAAATATAAATTTGTTCGTTTTTGTAGGGAAATTTTTGATAAAGACAATTTAGACAAATTTTGACTTTATTTTGACTTACAAAATCTACCAAAACAGACTCCTGAACACCTGAAACGAACGTTAGTACACATTTGATCATGTAACAAGGTCCTGAAAAAATTTTGACTTTATTGACTTTAACGGGCCCTAATTATTACGTAACATAAGGCATGTGTCAGCGCTGACGGAGACTCCGACCTTAGGGCTTACAGCATGAACCTACTGTTTCGCGAAAAAAATAAGGTCCTTGAGGTAAATGGTCAGTTGTTGTGCCCCGACGTGCAAGATGAAGCAGGAATTGATCATAACAAACCGAAAAATTCATTTGAATTTTTTCAGCCAAAATTGAGGCAGGTGGTCTTGGAAGCGTAGAACAAGTGAGAAAGCAGCATGCATCAGCTGATGATTCATGACTTGTTTAAACTGCCAACTTTTTCACGACCTGTTTGTTTTGCTGTAAACATCAATACATTTCTGTCAAAAGTTGAATCTTGATTTTTCGACAATTTATTGCTTACTTAATAGGGATGCGAACTTTAACGGTTGCAAACTTAACCGGGAGGTTACTGTAACTGAAGAGCTGCTAGGAGTAGAACTACGATAATGACTGATCTGTCTTTCAACTGATTGCGGACTTAAACTATAGTTTTGTACAAATCACGGCGATTACGACGCATACGGCCATGCTCATTACGAATCACATAAGAACGAGGTTCATTACGTACATCAACGACACATGATTTGTTCCACATCTTATTTCTGCGGTAACAAGCTACATCTCTTTTTAAAGGAGGCAACGATTTTGAATGGCGATCATAGTAACGCTTCTGACGGGTTTGCATATTAATAAGATCTGCAGAAGCATCCACAACCTTGGGTGAGAGCGAAGAAGTAGCCACCGGTATCTCAGTGCGTAAACGTCTACTCATAAGCATTTGCGTTGGTGAATAGTTCATACCAACAACAGGTGTATTGCGATACTCTAACAAAGCTAAATATGGGTCTTGATTTTGCTCATGAGCTTTTTTGAGCATATTTTTCACTGTTTGCACATAACGTTTAGCTTGACTGTTAGGCCTACTTTGACTGTGAGTGGGGCTTGACGTGGTTGTTTTAATTCCCCAAGCTTTGGCAAAAGTCAAAAATTCTACACTTGGAAACGGCGTATTATCACTAACCACTTCAACAGGAATACCGTGACGAGAAAAAACACTCTTGCGTTGATCAACAACAGTACGCGCAGTTTTATCATGCAATGGCAATAACTCAGGGTATTTAGAATAATAATCTACAATCACCAAATAATCCTTATTTTGTAAAGTCAGCACATCCATCCCTACTTTGAAATAACGCTTATTGAACATTTCGTGAGATAAAAGCGGTTCACGCTGTTGTTTATTTTGAAATTTGATACGTAATTCACAATCACCGATAATTCGTTTAATGTCGGCATTCATTTTAGGCCAATAGAGCAACTTGCGAGCTCTGGCTTTGCTTTTTTCAATGCCAAAATGCGACTTGTGAATTAACTGAAGCATGTAAGCTTGTAAAGATCGAAGTACAACAATGCGTTGATGAGTGAAAGCAATATCATCTGCTATGTGTACGAATCGCGAATGTGCCAGTACGGTCGCAACGACAAAGGAACTTTTTTTTTTTTTGGCTGCATGGTCAGGTCGTCTGGCACTGGCAATAGCGCATAATCTTTGAAGAAATTCATCATTGGCGGTGGCTTGTTGGATTTCTTCAAGCTTGGTCGTGGTAATAGGCAAGTTTGTCTCCAATGAATGTGCGACTTGGACGAGATCTTCATCAATATTAAGGTTGGCTTCACCGGGTATGCTCGTGATAATGTATCTGCCAAATACAGGTACTTTCCTAGAACATATCGTATTTTTAATTCGTATGGCTGCAGACGAAGCATGAGGCGTTGACATCTTGGCGGGGTTTTACTCAAATGCTTTTTTCATATATACTCCAAAGGCTTATGGTCGCTTTCAACTGTAACAGAGCTGTGACCGTACACGTATTGATGAAACTTTTCACTTGCAAAGACGATTGCGAGTAATTCTTTTTCAATCTGTGCATAGTTTTTTTCAGCTGAAGAGAGCGATCTAGAGGCAAAAGCAAAAGGTTTGCCGTCTTATACAGACATACTCCTAAACCGGCCTGTGACGCGTCACATTGCATAATGACCGGCTTGTTGACATTAAAACGCCAAGACTGGTTTGCTCACCAGAGCACGTTTTAATTTCTCAAAATGCCTCTTTTTGGTCTGCGCCCCATTTCCACTCACAACCTTTTTTCAATAAAATACGCAGGGGAGATGTGATAGCTGATTCATTTGGGATATATTGCGATAAGTGCTTCGTCATTCCAAGGAATCGTTGCAACGAAGGAATGTCACATGGAGGAGGCATATTAACAAATTATTGCTTTGATTTTGTCGTCATCTGACTTTAACTCTTCTTCCGTTACCAAATGCCCCATGTAACGGACTGAGGTTACTTTAAATTGTATTTTCTTTCTGTTAAAACGAACTCCACTTTCTCTAGCTCTATTCAATAAGGCTAGCATGATTGCATCATGCTCTTCTTCGTTTCTGCGGCCACTATGATATCGTCTGCGATCACGTGCACACTATTTATATCGCCAAATGTATCCTCGTTTACGTTTTTGCATTGCCTCGCTGGCGGAGGATAGACCAAAAGCAGGGCTCCCAGCCAAAAATGGTGAAAAAGCCGGAAAATACGGGTGGTCAGAAACTGGCAACAGGAGGGCTATGTCGGGGGTCTGGGGGCGAGGCCCCCAGCCGCCGGAGGCAAGTTGGTGTGGGGGCAGAGCCCCCAGCCTCTGAAAAATTTTGCATTTTTTACCAAAAAAAATAATTTTTAGTGCGTTTAACTGTATGATATACTGTAACAATGTGTTATGTGTTATGCAAGCACGAAATGCTCCAAAATGTGACAATCACTTTCCAGTGGCGCACTCAGGATTTGGCGAGGGGAAGGGGCTGCAATCGGAGGTCAGGGGGAGAAGCCCCAGCCGCCGGAGGCTAAGGGGGTATGGGGGCGAAGCCCCTGCCGCCAACAAATTTTTAAGGTTTTCACATAAAAAAACACTCATTCTAGCACATTTTTTTATCAAAAAAAGGTGTGCAGTGAGCGCAGTCACAATGGACAATACAAAAATATTCTCGCAGCTTATGTCTAAAAGCAGAAGCTTGGCTAAAGCAAGTAAAAGGAGGCTGCAACCAGTAGCGTATGCAGGGGGCGGGGGCTCCTAAGCGCGCCCCCCTCAGGTCTTCTTTGATACATGTTACAAGCCTGTGTTGCTCAGATTCTGCCAGAAAAATGTGGAAAAATTTCTACGCGCCATAAGCGCATTCAGGGCAGGAGGGACGGTACCATGCCCCCCTTTGGCCCTGTAATAAGGTGCTAAAACCTAACTTTCTGTCTATAATTTCACAAACTAATAATGATTGCAGCCTCCTTTCACTTATTTTAGCCAAACTTCTGCTTTTAGACATAAGCTGCGAAAATATTTTTGCATTGTCTACAGTGACTGCACTTACTGCATGCCCTTTTTCAACAAAAAAGTGTGCTAAAATGAGTGTTTTTTTTATGTGAAAACCTCAAGATTCGTTGGAGGCAGGGGGCTTCGCCCCCAGACCCCCAGTTGTGCTCCCTCCTTTGCCAAATCCTGGGTGCGCTCCCCTCCTCTTGGAAAATTTCTGCGTGCGCCACTGGCTGCAACTATTATTAGTTTGAGAAACTATTATCAGTTTGCGAAAATGCGACATTGCTGGGTAAACAATCAACTGCAATATTAAACTGCTATATGAATGGGAACCCAAGGTAAACTCTTCCACGCTAAGAGTGACAAAAAAGGGGAATCCATTGATACCCATTCGCAGAGTTAGCCTAAAGCCTTGTTTGACTACACGCAACGCCTTTGTTTGTTTTTGCATCGCTGGCAGACGCTTGCGAATTGCGATGTCTGGTGCAGTCAAATCGCATGTAATCCAAACAAAGCTAATAATTCACCTCATGAGCTTCTTATTACTTTAAAAATCCGCCATTCGAGACGACTGGGAACATTTTGCATTTGCATAGGTGGGCATGAATCGCTAATTCGCTAATAGCGAAACTAACTTTTTCGATAGCGAGCTAATTCGATAAAATGCTTTTTCAATTTAGCGAACGTCATTTAGTTCCGATAAAAAGTTAATTAGCGCTACGCTAAATATCTAATTAGCTAGCGTCAGCTTTCGCTAGCTTCTTTACATTTCGCTAAAAGCAATTTGTGCATGCTGCAATATGAGTAACAATGTGCGCTACCCGTGTTAAGAATATTTTTTCTACGCATTTACAAGCTATTCGAACTTATTAATATCGCATTACACAAGTGCAATGCAGCCCACAAGTGTTGGATTCTTAAAATTGACGCATCGCAAGACGTACCTTTTATGTCGAAATCGTACCTATCAATCTTGGGAAGCTTTATTATAAGAAGTGACTACAAAATATCGCGTGCAGATATAGACTTGAAATATTAAAGTTAGCGAATTAGCGGACCACAGGCTTTTCGCTACAATGGGTGCCCATTTATCGAATTGCCGTTAGCGAAGCTAACTATTTCAATAGCGGAATGGTGGTTAGCGAAGCTAAAGTTTTGAGATAGCGTGCCTAAGTGTGTGCATTTGTAATTATCTATCTGCTAAAAACTCAATCGACTGATTTGTTGTTTAACACATGTCACTCTGCTTAGTCATACCTATGACCAGTGATGGGAATCGAAATTTTAAGAACAGGTTCTCTTTTGTATCGTACTTCCTAACAACAGGTTCTCTCATAAAGGTCTAATGTCTGTAAAAAAAATCAAGAACGGGTTCGCGCGAACCTGTGCGAACCCCTTGAATCCCATCACTGCCTATGACTTGCTGCAAGCGCAAAGATATAGCTTGTCAATCTGTTTCAACTCTTGCAAAAGTTATTCTTCGGTTTGTTGTACAAAGCACATTATATTTTTTCTTTAAAAACGGTAGTATTTTAAACATTAGCCGATCTTCCTCCATGTTTGCAAAAGAATTGTAACTATTTTTCCGTAAGTGCACCTACCTACTAACATAAAGGTCTAGCAAGGTTAACCGCAATACCGAAGTACCACCGCTAAGACGGCAAATGCGGAACGGAAAAATTACCGTTTCCGCATTAGTGTTGAATGACGAAACATATTCAGCAAAAGACAACGTGACTATTGATTTGAAATTTCTATTCTTACAACATCACTATTACTCTCTGCTCCGATAATGATCGACTTTGATATGATCGACATTCATTGAAACAAAAGGTTACAAACGCTAATTACAGAACTTGTTTTTTTTGAAAACACGCTTCTTTCTTGTTGTCTTTCACTGCAGAACTCTGACGTCACCCCCCCCTAAAAAATAAGTTCATTTTTGAAATAATATCGATAGGTGCCTAGATGATGATTACAATATCGGAATTCCGGATTTTTTCGGAAGAATGGGAGCCCTGAAAGGCATCCTTAAAAATCTTTTTCGCCCCCACGGCGTGTGAAATGTAGTAAGGTACGATGATTCTTCTGTAAGGACTACATGCCAATAACCATCTTCCGTGTCTATGACTGAAAAAAGACGTTTGCCCGACAACTGAGACTGCACATCCGCTGGAGTAGGAATGAGGTAACGTTCACGTAAAATCGCCGCATCCAACGGCTTGGGGTCCAGGCATAAGCGCAAGCTTTTATCTTTCTGCTACAATCCCATCTCTAGTGAGGCGTTCTAATACCGACTTCAGTTTAGAACGAAGGACATACGCTATATGCCGGGGTTGTTGTATGACCGGTTTTGAATCATCCTTGAGGGTGATGCAATACTTTTGTGCATACAAGCCTGTCCGGCAAACAAATCACCGTAATTGCGAATAACTACATCAAGAGCTAAGGGAAGGGGTGCGATCCTCGAATATCATCTATCTTTTTTACTAAATTTAACAGCTCACATGCGTGTTCGCCTAGTATTGGCATATCAACAACCTCAGTAACGAAACATCGGGACAAACCTGCGACCCGTCCTATCATAAACCGCCATGTCCACCGAACCCAGTGGTGTGATTAAAGTGTTACCAAACTCGCACAGCACCGTTGAGGTTGGTTTAAGCGAAGGCAACATCATACTCTTGTAGACATCATGAGGAAGAACATTTGTTTCTGCACCTGTATCTAACTTGAAAGTGCAGAAACGGGTTTTGGCGTTGGTGTCCTCTACTTCAAGCGTTGATCGCATCTTAGATTTTTCTGGGTTTTTGCCGAGAAGGGAGTGCACTTGCATAAATGTAAATGTCTGCTCCAACTGCGATTCAGGAGCGATTTCATGAATGTTCCTGGAGGTGCTAGGCCTACTGGGTTGCGTGCTTCTGCATACCGTAGCAAAATGATTACGCTTTCCGCATCTACGACAGCTTTTCCCGTAAGCAGGGCAATCACGTGGCTTGTGGACTAATCCGCAGTATTGACAACTAGAGCTGTAGCGGTGCGACGAATAGGCTGCTGTTTCTGTTGACTTGATTAACCATCACTTCCTCCAAAGATTTTTTAGCGTCGGTGGACATAATTTGCATTTGAGCTTTAGTAGCCTCCATCGCTCGACAAATATTCATGGCTTTATCTAAGGTAAGATCGTCTTCCTCCAACATTCGTTGCCGTGCCGTGTCATTGCTTGTGACATATAAAATTTTATCTCTCAACTGCCTATCCGCTGCAGCCCCAAAGTCACAATTGCTGGCCAGAATACGTAATTCAGTTAGCCATTTATCAAATGGTTCACCTATAGCCTGCTGGCGCTTCCAGAACTTGTAAGACTCAAAGGCCGGTCTTCCCTTAGGGATGCAATAGGTTTTGAAACAATCTAAAGCAACTGCAGATGTGGTCGCTTCATTATCAACCTCGATACCAAAGGTATCAAAAATATCTCTTGCTTTCTCACCTGCGCAATTTAACAAAATGGCGACTTGCGTGTCACGACTTTTAGCCATCAATTCAGCTGCTGTAAAGTAATTTTGAAATGACTTTTCCCATCGGCACCACTCTTCTGCTAAGTTATCTGCATCTGTATTAAGCTCTCTAGGCGCATGTAATTGACTCATACTTCATTAAAAAAATAGGAACTCATTTCTGACACCATGTAATCAGAGTTTATTCTGCTCTGAAATATCTAGAACCAACTTCATTTTTTTTACAACTCGTAGAATGAATACCGCATAAGAAATTGCAAGCAGTATTACAACAGCAATGTGACGTAACAATATCAAAATGCTACAACTATTTACAAGGTAATGTGACGTAACCATGGTACAACTATGATGTTACAATGACAACCGCATCTGTGTCCACCGTTTTATTGAGAAGCGGACTGCAACTTTTGGAAGCATGTTATGGTTTGGCGTGGAGAAATAACCTTTGATCGGCTTCTTCATGGCTACATGGTATTAATTTCTATAGGTCATTATTATGATTGCATAGCACATCTTCGTTGCAGGTTGCAACCAAAATACGGTGACTCTGAAAATTTGCAATTGCAAAATTTATGAGCAGAGGAAGCAACTCTTTTTTACTTTTATCACACTGCAAAAATGATTTTCAATTCTTCGGAAGACGACAATGTCCGGTAGCCTTTAATCTGATTCCATTTCCTCTGTTACTGCGAGTGGTTTGCTTTAATCTCTCTTCCAAATAGCGGTCCCATACAACATCTATCCTCTTGACATCTGCCAAACGATGGCTTAAAAAGCGCATGAACTCATCCCACGCGTATGAATCAAAAGTACCACCATTAGTGGGAGCCAACTTATTGATTATGGCTGAACCATCCAGAAATTCTCCTTCCACCACCGGGCGTTGATTGACACGGTGATCAGCGGGCTGTTATAAAATGCAGGAAAGTATATTTGATTTCCCTTCAGAAGATCGCAAGTGACCTCTTTCAGAAAGTGCTGGAGCTGTGGCATGGTCTTCGTGTGCAAAAAAACTTCTCGAACAGCCTGCTGGTCAACGTGTCAATGAACGCCCGGTGGTCTGCGTGGAATTCATGTTTTGTTAGCTGTTAGTTTTGTTTCACTCAATAAAAAGATTTCATCTGCAACAAATATCACACTTCAATTCTGGCAAAAATGTACGCTGAGTTTTTGAATTATAAAAGATATAACCAGGAGCGGATCAGGGAGGATGTGAGGGATGCATCTCCCCCACAAGCCAAAAAAATAAAATCTTCATTATACTCACGTTATTGCACCGAAGCGTGTAACGAGTGACGGGGACTATCCCCGCTGCTTAGCACCTGGGCAGCACAACTCCGAAGAAACGTCGCAACGGTAGCCCAGCGAGGCGTTGGCGACACTGCGCTTCGGAAACCATTAACTTGAAATAGAATAATATAGTTGACATGAGCAGAGAGAGCGCAATCATTGTTTTATTACAATTTTATTACTTTTGTCCTTGACTGTTGTCCTTGACCTCGACTTACATGTCCTTGGCCGTGGTCTTGGTCTCGGCTGGTGTGTCCTTGGCCTCGACAAAAATTTAATGTTCTTGCCTCGACATTAACGTCCTTGGCCATATAGATCTACTACAACACTGGTCTTAGGGACTATGGCTATAGAGATCGCAGGGTAGGCTACTTATTACAGTGAACCCAATCACCAAAAAAGCATTGTTACGTTTATCTACAAAAACGCTAAATGAGACGGAAGTGGGTACAGCCATCAGAGATGAGCATGGACCGGATACGGAGCCGGACTGAACCGATTTGGAGCAGAATCGGATTCGGACTGAGCTGTAACGGGCTGGATCGGATTGCAGCCGGATCAAATGTTATGCAAAAAAAAAAACGTTTTTGTAGTGGCTTTACCTTACTTTGTTTCTTTTCTACGCAAATTTCGTACATGTCATGGATTTCTTTCACCGAAAGTTGTTTTTCGCTGCAGAAACTATTTTGCTTCGTGCTGTAATCGCGTGTTCTTTTCATTTTGTTTGGGACTAAGCCGGATTCTGCACTCTCTCTTTAAGTCGTTGTCGGATCGGAGTTTTATTGGAAAAATTCGGACTGGATTCGGAATCTAAAATATCCCTCCGCTAATCTGTGGCAGACAATAAATTGCTCCTAAAAATGTGCTGCACTTCTAATGTTTTTTAAAAAATAATAAATACAAAAGTGTACACTTAGCATAAGCTAAATTAAAAAATACATGGGCATAACCGTACCAAATCACTTAGGTATTTCAGCAAAAAATATGATAAACAATTAAACATGGGGAAAATATACAATCATTCAAAAAAAAGTTAAGTTGAAAATGAAAAGTGGCAACAAAATAATTTATGAAGGTCTCCCAAGAGGTTTTTTCGTGGTTTTGTTCCGGTCATTGAGTACGGATATAGTATCGGTAGTACAACAGTAGTGTATAGTGCTATAGTTGTTTATTTCACGACCTAACTATAACACACTCAAGAAGCAACGGCAATGGTTGAAAAATGGAAAACAGCCGCGAAACGAAGTACGTTGAAACATTCTTCAACGACGAAAACACATTATGCCTGGTTATAAAATGCAAAAATAGTGCATGGACACTGCATCGATAATATTAGGCCTACCTCTAAGGGTGCTATTAAGCCTTTTTTTTTATTTTTTGAAACAAAAGAAACAAAAAAAAAAAAAACACACTCACACTAAAACAAACGAAAAATTATACCAACACTGGCAATTCACTGTTAGCATATCGTCATTGGTAATATAGGTGCATAGATAGGCCTACACCATCACTGCACGAAGACTAAGACGAAAGTTCACATTTAACAAGCTAGCTTTCACTTACAAGAGCTGATGAAAACCTCGTAATGCGTGGTTTTGTACAAAAAGTGGGCATAACAAGAAACTTTGTTTTTCCTTATTTTTTTAGGTAGACTCACATTTTTACTTGTTCCATATCGTTGTTCGTTCGTTCAAGCAGGGCTTGAGTTTGACATAATCTCACTTTCTAAAAAATTTTGAGGTGGGTACTCAGATACAATTTGTACTATACAAGTTTCGTACATAAATTAACGCAGGCTACAGAGCAATTGAAAACTATAGACGCACGTCTACTTCAGATGGCAACAGAGAAAACAATCATAATAAGGTGCTTACGATTGGTTAAAAGAAAAATCTCATCCCTTCGAAGTTCGCTTCGTGAACTTCATACCCCCAAAATCGAATAAAAATAGCATTTTGAATAAAAATCGAATAAAATACTGCTAAACTGTAATTAAATCCTTTTCAGGTCTACGCAATTATTCTGCGGTGTTTCAAACAAATCAAATCTTTATTAATCACAACACTCGCAAAATTACGCCGAAGCGAGGGACAAGTGGCGGGGCCCATCTGCTCGCCTTAGCGCCTGAACATCACAGCTTTGAAGAAACATCATGGCACAATGCCTCCCCTAAATATGCCCTTGCTCTTCACACTGTACGGAAATCATAATAGCAGCGTATAATAAATCCATAGAAATTATCGGCACGCGACTACGTACGGTATGCAAGAAAATAGTGCACGAATTAGGTAAAATCATCACAGCTTATGCGAGTTTAGTCACGTAAAACGATTTGTCACGAGTAGACTTATTATAACTCACGTAATATTACCATTGCTCTGCGTAAAACTGCATAGCTAAAGGCCTACGTGAAAAACATCAACATTCATCACTTCCGGCTAGCTGGTTGATAATGTTTTGGTATATGGGTTATGCCGCAAAGTTTTAGCAGCAAGGATCAGAGATTCGGATGTTAGCAGTAACTAGCTTCAACTTTTAGTTGGAAACAGCAACAAGCGATGAAATGATACCGGTAGATTTATCGAGGTCGATATCGGCTGGTGCATTTATTACTTTGGGTAGTTCAAGCATAATATGGTTTTTCCTAGCATAATGCCGCAAAAGCCTTCTTTTGTGTGAAAAAAATTAACAAAAAAACATCAACTGCAGGTATTGAGGAAGAAAACAGGGTGACCTAAGTAGATTGTTGTGAGCCCTGTAAAAAAACAGTGTTACCACTAGTTTTAAAATCAATAAGCCTCTTCAATGCTTCATTCTTGATTGCAAAAAATTTCTGTTTATTGAACAAAAGAAGCAAACAGTTAAATTCTGGGTTTTTGATTACTGTCTTACCGAACTGAGCCGAATTATACCTCTAGGCACTATTAGACTGAGAGAAGAGAGTTGAGGGCAACAGTGATAATTAATTTTCTAGCAAATTGTGATTGTGATGCAAGTTTCACCATAACTCAAGAAATATACGCAGATAGGTGGCGACTATAATCAAGGACTAGATGGCCTTGCTATAATTGACTTAACCTCGCAGCGTTTAACACCACGTTGTAAATAAGTAAAAAGCTGCTTAGTGCTATCCGGCATCCATATTGAGAGTGAGCCAGTAACCGACTGATATTTTATCTCAGGGTCTCACTCTCAACCTAGTAAGAGCACGAGTTTTCATTATTAGTTCCATCTTTTGTGTCGTTCGCTAAACATACAGTAATATAAAGTTGTGGAATGTTCTAACCGGCGCTTAGTAGGCCACATCGGTTTAGATTGGAATTAGATGAACGTCGCTACATAAGGCGAAAATTGGAAGTTTCATTCTCTTTATCGGGTCATACTTCTTTCAATTCAATAATTTTTTTCTAGACTCTCTGTCCCTACCACGGCCGCTGAGAGGATTTTTGAGCTCCGGGGTGCAATAGCCGTGATTAAAGGGCTTCTTCTAACAAAAACTTAGGTTATGCAACCCCTGGTGGACCTCTAAAGTCGTGTAGGCCCCGGGGCACTGGCCCCGCTTAATACCCTGCCCTCTCAGCGCGAGGAGTCTAATGCTTACTTGCCTAAAATTTACTTGGGCACCCGTCATGCAAAATACGTTTATATTTCTTTATTAATTTACTTTTCAGCGGGCTAGCTCAGTTGCTAAACACTTTGCTATCGGTGCAGGAGATCGATTACGGGGCCGGTCAAATTGGACGTAGTGCCACCAACGGCTCGCTACGTACCGCTGCGACGTTTCCTCGCAGCGCTGTGTTGCCCACGCGCTAAGTCTGGGAGATGGACCAAACCAAATAACCATTCGTTACACGCTTCGGCGTAATACCACGAGTAAAGTGAAGATATGATTTCGATTTACGTTTTATCGCCAAGTGCTACCCGGTAAAGCAATCACAGTAAAAGCGTACGTTCCAAGTTCAGTTCAACTAAAGTAGAGGTTATTATATTTGGAGATCGCTAAGCCTTTAATTTATTTGGAATATGCAGAAGCTGCATGGAATATTTTGCACTCTGCTGCTTGGAATCTGCTACTTACCGTATTCAGAGATGGGCATTTATCGAGATAAATTATTATCGGCGATAATTTATTATCGATTATCGTTATCGCTCAAAATAGTTTGGATTTATCGATTACCGATATCGCTTTTGTGATATATTTTTTTATCGCCAATAAATTATCGCGATGAACGATTCTTTACGCACACAGTGTTCAAAATTAGTGAATTGGCGCCATAGAAAAATACATGGTATCCACAAAGTCTTGTTGCAATTTAAAAAATCTCTCTTTGTTTTGTTTGATGCCGCGGCAGAGTCTGTGAACTGCTCTCTTTTCTTGAAAAATCTAGAAATCTAGATTATCGGTATTGCCCAAGGCTTTTTTGAAAATATCGATTATCGGTATCGATTTAGTACAGAAAAGTTTATCGTGCCTATCACTGACCGTATTATCTCGAAAAGAAGCCGCCCTCGAATAGAAACTGCACAAATTGAATAAAAATAGCCATAGAAGCCCCTTGAATAGAAGCTGCTAAGGACAAAACCGTTGCCTTACTGATACAAGAAAACAAAGCAAACAAATCTAACGACACGCTGCAAAAGCAACTTAAAAATTGTTTATTTGATTTTAACTTTTTTATTAATGGTGATTTTAATCATTATCAATAATGCTGACATCATTCAAGTAAATGCTGTTTTTGTTGCTACCTCGTATCTAACACTTTCTCCGTTTGGTTCTGCTGAGTGCTTTGCGGAAACGCGATAGTTGGATTAACGGTAGGGTAGCACGTGATGACACACTTAGGAGTGTAGTTGCACAAGAAAGACAACAGAAGTGCAGCTGATTTAGTGTTTCCGTTTTTCTATATCTTATGTGGGTTAACTTGAATGCTCAGATTGGTCACTGGACATCAATTTGAAGACGAAAACTTTCATTATAAAAAATTAAAGCTGCCCTTGAATATAAGCCGCACAAAATGTTTAAAGACAAAAAATAGTGACCGCGGCTTCTATTCAAGAAAATGCGATATTGGTAAATACAACATGAACCTCTAAGTTCATAGAAATCTACAATATAGTTCAATTATGTTGGACGAATGCATGTACAAGTGTAGGCCTGCCTATACTTACCGCTGCACCAATGCGTTAACATTTCATATTGCTTGCTGACCACGGTGTACGTTTTAGTACGCCATTTGAGTGTTAATGGAGTACTACCTCTAATAGAACGCCACTATGGGAAGAGATGGTTGAAAAATAGAGCGCCGTACTCGCGCTGAAATACAGGTTTTACGGTAAGTTAGAGGGGCTCGCATGCTATCACGCGTCTACCACTACTAAAATGTAACTTCAAGCGCTCACTGTATTTTGTTTTTCAGATTTTTTCTGCCCATTAATTACTGTAACTGTGATTATTAAAATTGGCAGCAATTGAAAATGTTTACTTCTTTGCTAAGTTTTCCTGGTCTGGTATTTTCTAGCATACTAACCGATGTTGTGCTGTTTGGGTTGATCTACTTTTTGTTTGGTTATATCCGACGATTTGTCAATGCTCTTATGGAGCAACGCCGACTGAGCTCTTTAATTCCATCTCCTTCTCATTCTTTAATATATGGCCATGTGCCAGTACTATCTCGAGACCAAGCGGGATTGTTCAGATATTTGGATTACGTGAAAAGTTTTCCGGCCATGTTTTGCTTTTATGTTGGACCAATTCTTTTTAACATATCATTTCACCATCCAGACCTAGCTAAAATCATGTTGACTGGTGATACTCAAAAAGGATTTTTTTTGAGAAAAATATTAAGAGATACTCTTGGTGACGGGTTATTAATAGCTGATGGGGAAAAATGGCGCCGCAAGCGACACTTATTAACCCCAGCTTTTCATTTTCATATTTTAAAAACTTACCTGAAAGTTTTTAATCGAACAATTGAAATTCCAATGCAGATTCTAGAGGAGAAAGCACAGTCCAAGAAGGCTTGTGATGCACACGAGCTTTGCAGCCATTTATCGTTTGACAACATGGCTAGATGTATCATGTCAATGCCGTTTGAAAAAGAAGGTGAAAGCCATCGATTGATGCAGAATATAAAAGTGATTCAACATTACACAGCTGAAAGAATTCTCAATCCTTTTTTGCACAGTGATTTCATTTACAGTTTCACTTCCCAAGCGCAAATTATAAATAAAGCTAAAACTGACACCGATGTGGTGATAGATAAAATCATTCAAAACCGTAGAAAACTGCTCTCTAAAGAACAAGTGGTTGACTCTGAGGAAAGAGTAGCGGGAGATGGCGCTGAGGAAATCTATATAGCCCAATACAAAAAATCTAAAGGAAAACACCTTGACTTCTTGGATATTTTGTTACAAAGCAAATATGAAAACGGAGAAGGTTTAAGTGAAACTGAAATCCGTGACGAAGTTCGATTGTTTTTTGCAGCTGGTTCAGAAACTACAGGAAATGCAATGACATGGTTAACCTACGCTCTCGCTCAAAATCAAGACTGGCAGGACAAATGCAGAGACGAAGTTCGAGATGTTTGCGGAGACAATCCAGAAGTCAGTTGGGAAGATATCGGAAAGATGAAAACATTGCATATGTGCATCAAAGAGTCTCTTCGATTATATCCCATTGCACCGTACATAGGCCGCGAAGTTAAATCTTCTCTTTCTTTTTCGGATCCATACAATGAAAGCAAGACGATCACACTCAAAAAAGGCACGCAACTACTTTTAAATATTTTTGCTCTTCACAGACATCCTGATCTATGGGAAGATCCCAACAAGTTTGATCCGGAGCGATTTACTACAGAAAATATTCAAGATCGCTCCCCTTATGCATATGTTCCATTTTCTGCTGGCCCGAGAAATTGTATTGGCCAAAATTTTGCTATGTACGAAATAAAAGTATCATTTGCTCATATTCTTCGAAAATATAGATTGCTTCCAGTTCCTGAATTTCCTCCTGCTGAAATGGTTCCTGAAGTTACTCTGAAACCCAAGGATCACGTCTACGTTAGAATTGAAGCATGTGATTGAAAACCTCCTTCGTTATATATCTACTGCTTCCAGAATACATCGACTCATCTAACCAGATCTGCTTTAAACGTAACAGAACAAACAACTGAGTGAAAAACGCTTTTACAGCCGGATCAGTTGATTTACGATTTGAGTTCGAGAAGAAGCAAACCATTACGTAAAAATTGGTAGGCCTACCTGCATTCACTCCGTAAATTTTGCCAATTTCCTTGCTTCCCGTTCGGCAATTAAAAAGGCATCGTTGAGATTACAAGATAGCTAGTAATGGCAAAGGTGATATCGCACGTGGTAGACAGCCATTTTTGTTCATAGTAGATAAGTTTCAGGCAACTCCCAAGTGAGATGATTACTGTGCTGTCGCTTTTTCGCAATATACATGTCAACTCAACTCGATGAAATTGTTACAGTTCAAATTACTCATTGAAACCCCGTTACACAATGAATACAAAGAGTAGTTCGTGGTTTTTTACACCATATATTTTTACTTTCGTATTTGTATCCTTTTCATTTACTCAGACAATACGAAGCACCATGTTAATTTGCACGCTAACTCTCTCATACGCAGTTTTGACAGCGATCATGTCATTGTCTTTTCTTTGACTCTTTTGTCATTGTTGTAAGTGTTGCCATTTTTTAAGATTATAATTGTTATTTTCCTGTTACATTTTTTTCCATACTTATTTTTTACCGTTCTCTCTGAAGAAAATTGATAATAAATTTGTATCATATTGTCAAGTATCCTTCCAGCAAAACGTTTGCTTTAACTCTGGCTGCATGTTCTTATTTGAAAGTATAACACAGAAACTAAATTATCTTTAAAACTTTCACATGTGTACGCAGAAATATTTACACGTTAAAAAAACGTGAGAAAAAAGAAAAAAAATGCAAGAAATATTACAACTTCACGCCACAGAAAAAACAAGGCATTGCTTATGAGTGTCGGCTTACATTGAGAGGACGTTTTTGCGGTTCCTTTTAAAAACAGAAATAGTTACCCCTTGGATTTCGCAAAAAAAATTAGACCTTAAGGAAGAAAAGCTCTTTCACGGTCTCTGCTCAAAAAGTTTCCGTGCACATCCCCGCTTTATCGGTAATTTTGTGGGAAAATTTTTTTATTTACACTAAGGTAAAGGCAGTATACTCAATAGGGCACGCCAAAATTCCACTTTTTTTCCAAACATGGACATTAGTATTGCAATCCGTGGGGATGTTCGAAAAACGCTTCTGTGAAAAAATCAGGGAGTTTCGTCTAGTATTCGCGCTGCAACAGCACTTTTAAGTTTTAGGGGGTATTTTCTTAAAATTTGGGGGTGCCAAAATCTAAAAAGTGTTATATTTTTATTTTTGCGTAAAAACATCGTATTTGCACGCGATTACATTTACATGCCAAGGTTGGCTTACACTGAGAAAAAACATTGGTTGGCGAAGTTGGTTGAGCTGTTTATTGGTTGCTGTTAATTACATTCTTGGTTAAGGTTACCAACATTGTATCTTAGACTTTTTTTTTATTGGTTGGAAAAACCAATAATTTTTTTTTATATAAATGTACATAAATATTTTTTACTAGTGGTACTTAAAACTTAACAACCAAAAAATTGATTAAAGAAGTGATTAAATTTGATTAGGTTCACCAACAATATTGTCTTTAACGACCAACGAAATTGGTTGAAGTAACCAAGAAAGTTACTCTAAGCAACCAATAATATTGGCTCATTCAAGGCTAAAAATTGGTAACATTAGGTACTTAATTTGGTTGAGGTAACCAATAAAAGTGGCACCACTTAACCATCTATCTTGTTTAGGATTAGCAACAAATTTGGTTGGTTTAACAAATAAAATCGGATGTAATAACAAATCAAACTGCTTGAGACAACCGTAAAAATTGGTTATAGATAACCCGTATCATTGGCAAAAATAAGCTTAAAAGTTGATAAAAATATGGGATAAAAGTGGTTGTAATAACCAAAAAAATTATACTCTGTAACCACTCATTTTGTTTACATTGAATGATAAATTTTATTAGTTTTCTCACTGAAATCATTTCGAATAACCAATAAAATCAATTCAGACAACTCTTAAATTTGGTTGTGAACAACCTCTATTATTGGTTGAAACAAGGCTAATAGTTGGTTGCATTATGTGATAAATATGATTAAAATAACTAATAAACATTATTTGATCTAAGCTTCATTTGCCCATACTGCTGCTTAACAAGGACCTTTCGGGGGTAATTTTTCTCATTTTGGAGCAATTTTTGAACAAAATTTCAGGTATTTTTCGAAGTTTCAGCCATTTTTTGAGCATGAATACACTGAACAAGTTAGTACTACACTTTGTGAGAAAGGTGTTTTTGGGCAAACTTTGTTTTAAAGTCTGAACACCACGTCAAGGTGTTGCCCGTCGTTCAAGTTCCTCTGTTTTTTATTCCGAAGAGGGCCTTTTTCCGGCATGTCATAAAGGGAACGATCATGGTTGGGAATGATAAGTTCAGTGTGTTTTGGCCAAAGTGGATTTACGGAAATCTGGGTAAAGCTTTCGAGTGTCTTCTACACAGTGTAGTAGCATCCTCCTCTTTGTTCCTCATCATTCGTCAAAACGTCCTTGAACTTTTCCATCAGTCTCACTCCTCTTTCCGCCACATCATTCACAACTTTGAGGTCATTAATCAGCATTTTAGATTTCTTATACTCATCGAATTTTCACCATTTGTCCCGTGAATACGTTAAAAAGCGAATGTGTTGCAAGAAGTTCAGTCGATGGAAAATGATCACCGATTGCTCGCCCACAAGGTCAGAGACACAAGTGTCTAAGGATAAGTTGGGAAATTGAGGCTTCTCCGAGGTTAGAGGGGCAGTTGGATTTTGGACACAAGATACATGTTTTTGATAGCTTTTATAAATGCTGTAAGCTGACTTTTCATGTTCGATGTCGGGCAGTTGCTGAGAGCACAATGCCAGTGGTATGAACTCAGCTGTTAAATACTGTACCACCTACGTCTCAAAAAGACATGTCTGGCAGCTTCAGCAACTTCTTTATCAACGCTAGAGTAGTTCATCATGGCTCGATGGAACTCCACGTCGTTCACAGCTGCTTCCGAAGCTAAAGGGCACTGCAACCAATATGGAGCATAGAAGATGGACACCAAGTTACAGAACCGCCTCAATCCATTGACAAGAGCAGCATCTACATCCAGTTGACTCTGGAGAAGATACATCTTAAATCCATAAATTGGTGTCGACATCCACCGCGCACAATGTTGTGTTCCCAGGCGCCGAAACGCTAAGTTACCAACACTTAGCTGTTCGAGGTAAAATAAACTCAGCTTCAGTAATTCATCAAAGTCATCTCTGGGTAAGTAGGTGCTTTCGTCAGAGCACAGATGTTGAAGACTTTTTTGTGCCTCGAGTTTGAAACTGTCCAGTGGTCCTAAATTGGTAAGTTCAGACTGGTCAATTGAAGATAAATTTAGTGTTGGCCATTTAGATTTCAAAATCTCAAAAAATTTTACTTTGGGGCTACCGAAAGGACCGAATATTACTTTGAAGACATCTCCCAAAATGAACTTCCAGGATATGGCGACAGCATGATGTCCACAGTAATGGGTGGCCTATAAGAGCTTCCACCAGAATACATGCCACAACGAATTTCCCGGTGTTGGATGCAGTTGTGTCGAAACACATTGCAACACATCGATGCTCAATGCTTCATTCTTCTAGGATATTTTTGACTGCCTTCGCTTGATTTAAACCAGTTCCGCTATCAAAATCTGTAATGCCCGATAACTTCACCAGTTTCCCGTTTGTAGAACTGGCCAAAACAGCTAGATGCTGCTTGTGAGCATACGCTTTTCCACCTTTCAATAACTTTTCGTTCCAGTGGATTGTGAAGTAATGATCGCTCCACCCGGCGAAAAATTTTTCCTTTACCGACTCGAACGTCAAGGAACGGAGCTTGTTACGTCCCCTTAAAGTAATCATTTGGCTAAGCACATAATCTTCGTCGCATTCTTGACTCTCTCAGATGATTGATGCGATGATGTCATTCAGAGCATCACTCGAAATCTTATGTCGGTCTGCAGTCATCACCACCTGCAACGTTGATGCAATATTCCGTGGCACGTGCAACAGAATCCGGTCCGAATTCTTCCGTTGCTTAGTAGGAGGCTCACAGAAATCTTCACCCGTTTGTTCCTCAACTGACCCATCGCTTTCTTTACCCCCCAAAACTATTCTGAGCATCTCTTTCTCCTTTTTTGCCTGGTCCTACCGTCTCTTGTGTTTTTTTCGTGTACCTTCTTTCGCTCCAAACGAGCCAATAATTTGGTGTCCCTGTTGCCAAACGTCGACTTTCGTTCCATTCTTTAATCCTGCACAATTTTCCAATCGTCTTCACATAGTCTAAACTCAATATCGGGCTTAGCAATATCAAAAAGAGATTCCAACTTTTCCTTGAAATTTTTGGAAGCCTTAGATTGTTCTTCAGAACTCCTTTTTCCCCAAGCTTGCGTTGCCCTGTATTCTTCCCAAAGCGTATTGATTCTGGTCTTGATAGCATTTACACTTAGCTAGCAAGTGTATCCAGAAGTGGAACCCTCTGCAACTTTTTTCCACTAGAGAACAACTTCGTCGCAAGTCCGATCGATTGATTTCTGTTTGCTTAATTTGTCACAGTTGAAATGATACAAAAATCTCTGCATCACCTCCAAATTCGTGGGTAGTTTTAAAAAGGAAAACCTATCTATTGGCTTGCCAATAAGAGGAAATGCTACATCTGCAGATCTTGTTGAGACCATCATTTTGTTTCTCAGCTTAAACAAACTTAATAGTAATGCTTTGCAACTACACTGATGCTTTAATGAAAATGCTTTGCAACTCTACACGTCGTATTATGGCAACGTCCTAAATCAATATTGTGATCCAATAACTTAATTGTTTTTGATATTAATTAAGATGAAGGAAGTGTAGAATTATTTTTTTGTCACTCAGCTAGATATCTGGTCTCACTATCGACATATTGAGGTCAAATCTATTCACAATTAATCCGAACTATTAACTGAACATCATAACTTATTCTCACTATTCACCACAAAGTTGTGAATGATGTGGCGGAAAGAGGAGTGAGACTGATGGAAAAGTTCAAGGACGTTTTGACGAATGATGAGGAACAAAGAGGAGGATGCTACTACACTGTGTAGAAGACACTCGAAAGCTTTACCCAGATTTCCGTAAATCCACTTTGGCCAAAACACACTGAACTTATCATTCCCAACCATGATCGTTCCCTTTATGACATGCCGGAAAAAGGCCCTCTTCGGAATAAAAAACAGAGGAACTTGAACGACGGGCAACACCTTGACGTGGTGTTCAGACTTTAAAACAAAGTTTGCCCAAAAACACCTTTCTCACAAAGTGTAGTACTAACTTGTTCAGTGTATTCATGCTCAAAAAATGGCTGAAACTTCGAAAAATACCTGAAATTTTGTTCAAAAATTGCTCCAAAATGAGAAAAATTACCCCCGAAAGGTCCTTGTTAAGCAGCAGTATGGGCAAATGAAGCTTAGATCGATAAGCCAACCTTGGCATGTAAATGTAATCCCGTGCAAAAACGATGTTTTTACGCAAAAATAAAAATATAACACTTTTTAGATATTGGCACCCCCAAATTTTAAGAAAATGCCCCCCTAAAACTTAAAAGTGCTGTTGCAGCGCGAATACTTGACGAAACTCCCTGATTTTTTCACAGAAGCGTTTTTCGAACATCCTCACGGATTGCAATACTGATGTACATGTCTGAAAAAAAAGTGGAATTTTGGTGTGCTCTAATACTCAAAAAGCGTTCACGCTCATTGCGAGTTTGGTATCATGTTTGTGTAATTATATTAAAAGATTTCGCGTCAAGTTCTTGGGTTGAACTTTCAATAAAACAAAAAAAATTGCATGCAGCCGCTCCTCATAACTAATTTCTTTCTGCGGTAATCAATATTGGCCCTGCGATCTGCTGTCCTCTATAAGAAGAAACTTTTTAGTTTCTTATTGCTGGTTTCAAAATGTGTTTTACAAAACAATAAAACATACTGCGTCTACAAACCAAAAAAAAAAAAAAATTTATTATTTTGTAAATGCAATAACAAACAACACCAAAACACGCAAAATCAATCAATCAATAAATTAATTTGGTGCAAGTGTGTTGAAAATATCAAAAAAAGTGAGAAGTCAAGTTAAAAGCACAAAAGTGGACATGGAGCACAATTACATAGACGCATGCAAATTTAAACTCAATGTAGCTGACAACATTGAAATAACAAACCAATGAACATTTCACCTGTTTCCTCGTCCGCGAAAACGTGAGCTTTATCAACGTAAGCTGGGCTAAGGACAACTTTCTAAAAGCCCACTCTTGCAGTCCACCTTATAGGTGCGGCCTAGAAAACCCACGGAAAGCAAAATTTTACCTAACTCGAGCAAAGTCCGTTGGCCGAAAGCCACAAAATGTGACTAATTGATTGTAAATACGCTTGATAGTAGAACTTGCTGCAACTTATGAATACAATATTACAGTAAATATAGATCTGCAGCTCAGTGACATTGTTGGCTAATGCAACCATAAACAATCAAAGCACATATCAATATAAATAAATGTTTCAAATTATTTCCGAAAACAAAATTTTCGTCTTTTCACCTTGTTTTTTTTTTTTTTTGATCTACTTTCTGTATAACTTAATAAACCACGAATTTCAAATTTTAGAATCATTATTAAAAATACTTGTTTTAGTGCTGAAAATTTGAGATAATTGTTTGGATAAAGAATTTCGATGTTGATCGCGACCAAACGCTTTCCCAAACGTTCGACGTAGAGTCGTCTGAAAATATCGGGTTCTGGCTCCGTAAATTAAGCAGTTCCAAAGACTGTTTGACAGCAAAACTAGTGTAGAAATCACCATGAAAGAAGTGTTTGAGTTGGACAAAAAGTTATTTTCGTGGCGCACTAATTGAGGAAACATAAATAATATTGGCAAAATTGAAAAACTTAAAGCTATAACTACCGCCAAAAGCGATTTGGCAACATTTGATTCAAAGGTATTTGACATCATAAATTCTTTGGCCCTGAAAATAGAAGATCGGCGTCGCGAGCGGCTGTACGGATTCCGCACGATTTCGCACTTGGGAGAGCCTGCTGGACTGCAGGGAGAATCGGCAAAGCGAATGGGTAATTGAACGTTGCCGTTTCGTCTTGTTTTTGCAGGTGAGGCGGAGAGGATGATCGTTTCATCAGAACTGCTTTCATGACAAGAAGCAGTGTCCCAGCTCACTTTGAGCAAGGCCTTTTTAACCACAGATACATCTTGTACGTTTTGAAAGCTATAAGCTTTAGGATGCCCGTTCACGCCGTTAATTTTCGATCTGTTACTACCAGGCGTTTTGAGTCCTGAAATTCCTTCGCCGTGTTTGTTGTTTTTGTTTAGTACAAACACGTCAAAACTGTTTGGACGTCTTCGCTGCGGTGGTGTTGATAACAAAGCCAAGGACGATGGACGTTGTAGAGGTGTTGTTTCTTTTGGGTTACCTACAATAGTTTTATCAATTTTTGCATAAATTTTAGAAGATGTTTCTTCTTCTTTTACGTCTTGGTCTGAATGGCCGCTTGTATCAGTGTTACCAGCTCCAAGTGTGGGACTTTCAGTGGTACTGTAACGGTTTGTCCACGCACAAGAGGAATCATATTCTTTTTCATCTGTTCGTCGGTCGCTAAATTCTTGTCTCTGAAAAGCTCTAGAGCATTTTTTTAGTCTTTGTTTTCTTCTGTAAAGCACAGAGCATAGAAGTCCACTAAAAATCCAAGTAAGGACAAGAGGAATAACTAATGTGATGAAATACCTGCAACCACAAATCATAGATTTTAGATTGCTAATGACTGATGGTTACGTCATTTGCCTTAAGCAGATAAGAATAATTATTCAAAACTTATCTTCAAGCTAATGGAAAACAAACAACAGGAATAACAGCAATTACCGTTGTTTGTGTAATAAAATGGTTTTTACTCCACGAAAGGCATCAAGCGACTTCTTATTTTTCGTATCGTTTCATATGCAATTTAAGAGTGCTGGTTACGATGCTAATTTGAAGCAAAAACTATGATATAAAACGAGTTTGAATCAGTTCCAGCCACAGCAAAAAAATCTTAATTTGAAACCATAGCTTAGCAGTGCTCACCATATTAATGTAAGGGTGAAATTGTCGAAAGAGATAAGCACAAACATATGGCCGAATTCGCGGTAACCACGGTCGTTCCGGAGTCCCAGCGGCAAGCAGGATAACAGAAGCCCAAGCATCCAAACAATAGAAACAATTGTAGCAGATCGACTGGGTCGAATAGTTGGATAAAAACTGTGGTCTCCGCAGCTGATTCCAATTTTAAACGTTTTTGACGATGTGCTACAAAATAATAAAGCTTCTTTACATGAAAAAGTCTTAAATTTGTAAATGTAACTAATTACATTTTTTATGTAATTGTAATTATAGTTGTAGTAAATTAATTTTGTGTGCAATTGTAATTAAAATCGTAATTTTAAAAAATTGCGAGCAAAATTGCAATTACTTTTTCACTTTAAGCTGTTCACCTGGAACTCTTTTTCTTTACCTTTTTAACTACGCCGTTTTATTTTTTGCACTAACATCAAAATATTGCATGTCTTGCTTTTTGTTCTTTGCTTAATTGATTCCGCTATATACTTTCATCAATATTTTTCAAGAGTATTTTGCGGTTCGAAACGAATGTAATTGCAATGGTGCTCTGTGATGAAATCACACATTTTAAAAAGTTGGAATTATAATCTTAATTTAAGCTTTGCAGTTTATTATTGCAATTACATTCGTTTTGAACCGCAAAATACTCTTGAAAAACATTGATGGAATAATATTTTAAACCGCAAAACACTCTTGAAGAATATTAATGATAAGCTTTTCAGTTTAAAGCAAGTGTGATGTAATTGAAAAGTAAATGATAGTGTAATTGTAATTGATCTGTTTTACTGCAATTGATTTAACTACAGAAAGAACTAGGGACCAGAACCAGTTATTCTTCTTAGACCAACACTAGTCACCATCGCTTATAACCGTGTTATGCAGTCTAATCAATTGATTAATTATATACACATAAGCCAGCGTAGACTTGTGATGAGCTAAAGAAGTGTAATTGTAGACAAGCAATTGCGGTGAAATAAGAATGCTTTTGGTTGATTGTGTAAAATAACTGCAGCAAAGCCATTCTGTTAGGTGGTCTGCAACTTGAGAGTGGTGCTTGACCTGAAAAAAAAAAAAAAAAATTGTTAAAAACATTTCTGCTACTAACCTTGATATATAGTGTGAAGGGTCGCTTGCAGCACTTTTTGAAACGTAAAACCGATCGACACTTGCTGCTGTGAGTGTGTACATGGATACGAATACGCCAAGCTGAGTAAAAAAACCTAAGCATTGCACAAGTATGTCTGAATTTCCACGCTTTGATGATTCATCGTGTTCTTTACTGATGTCGGAAAATGGATTTACGGTAGATTTTAACTCGAAGTCTTCCACATTTGATTGTGAAAAAGTAAAATTGTTTCTTTGATTGGTCAAGTTAGTGATAGGATCAACAGTGACAAGATTTTGAATGAATTCTGCTTCACGTGAAGAAAACATTTCACGAGAAAATAAAGCTATGGCTAGCGGCAAGACCACCGCTCCTATCAATAAATCAGTGACGGACATTGATATGACGTAGTTGGAATAGTTCCGCATGGTTGCATTGCGACCAAATACTCTTCTGCTGCTTGGAGATAAATTAATAACCAGCACAGCAGCATTAAAAGCAGTTGTGAGCACGGACAAAAGAAATAAAAGCGACATGAATCCAATCAATTTTGTTTTGCAGCTTTCAGGGATGCATTCCCATAACACCACTTTGTCCTCAGACTGGTTTGAACTGATGCATAAAAATGATTCGCAGAAAGGAACTCCATAATCCACATTATATCCTTGCATTGCTAACTTCTCAGTTCATCGAATTAGAAGTCAACTTTTTGTCAGCAATGCTTGTTTATAAAACACAACTTTTTTCCTGCACACTAATAAGTCTCTATGTCGTTTTGAACATACATCAAGCATCTGAAATGCGTTAAAGTTACATTATATCATTATTCTGGACAAAAATATTAGCAAAAACAGGCCTGTTGTTTAATGGTTGAAGACATCGCTATCGGTGCGGTAGGTCTGGGTTCAATTACCGGCACGGTCAAATCGAACGCAGGGATGCCAACGGATCCGTACCGCAGCTTCGCGCCTTCGGAGATGTGTTGCCCAGACGCTATGCTTTGGATGTGGGTTCGCCATTCGTTACACGCTTCGGCGTAATACCGCAAGTATAACAAAGATTTAATGGTTTTTTTAAATCAACAATATAAAAATACGATAAACATAACACAACTCAATACTCCTGATATAGTTGCTCTTGGACATCGAGCCGGGAATCAAACCCACTTACGACCTTGTTTTGACACGCTATTAGCTTAGTCAACATACAACAACCTGGCACATGGAGTTGGCCGAGTGGTTGGTGCATTGGGCTCCGAAGCTGGCTTCGCGGGTTCGATGCTCAACTAGGTCATCTCCATGATGCATGTACTTCACTACTGCAAAAACCTACGCTGCAATTAAGTGGCTTGAAATAAAAAAAAAAAAAAAAAAAAACATACAACAACCTGAAATTTTTTTGTGTAAGAATGAGACGAAAGAGTTTGGTCCAAGAAGGCAAAATATTATTTGTGAAGTAATGCTGGAGTCAGGTTTTACTTATCCGTTTTGAACATTATAACTCGTAATCAATACACTCATAATTTTGCATCTTTCTAATTTACACTTTTATTTCGTTCTGTCTCATAACTTTATTACTTTTTAAGTTTTCTCATCATCTTTTGTAGTACTTTGCCAGTCGCATCCCAATTCAACTGAATTCATTTATTGCCGCAGAGCTTGCTGTTGCATTTTAAATTCTAAACCTCAATTTTCGATGAAACTTTTCAATCACTTTTTTTGGTATCCAAGCCTTCATGAGCGGTTTTTTCCATCACTTCAAATACCGGATATATGCGGTTATGCTTGCATGTTGAACAACAAAAACTGCTTGAACATTTAATTTTTCTTTTTTTTCTGAGTATAATTTGCATTCTTCGTTGCATATCTTGTCGCTTTTACTTTATTTAGATGGTCGCTTTATTAATTGTCGGTCTAGAAACTCTGTAATTGTTACTTTTTCATCCACCTTTGTCTAAACCTTTCTAATTAAGTGAGAATAATGAAGATAAGGCCGTTCTCGCGTTGCCCCCGGCTCAGTTTGTTTCTGAGAAACGAAAAATTCTGTGATTTTATCTCGACTCGTACTTTCAAATATTTCAAGCCAAAAATTTTCTCCTAAAAACTTGTAGATTTAGTAAACTGACTTTGAGAATTTCGTTGGCAAAACAAAATATTTGATTGAATATTCTGATTACTATACGAGCTAGACAATGTAAATTCCTGATCTCTTTTTCACCTTTCGTTATGAATTTATGAAAAGTGAACTGGAAAACTAAAGCTTTTACATTTAGCAAGCAAGCAACCGCAGCGAAAACGTATACAACAACCAATAAAAACTGAGATCAAAAACTTCATTTTGACTGCATTGAATTTAGCAACCTCAATTTCATTTTTCAGATAGTTGAAATGGATGCTGAGCGTTGAAGCCCAAGTAGGGGAGCGGCGAATCAAGTCCTTGGAGTTACTCCACCGAGTACCAAACACAGGCACCCAAATGCGAAGAAAATGGATTAAATACTGGGTGATAATTATAGTATAATCAGCTGATAATAAGCGCGAGCAGACGTTAGCTTTTTCTAAAAAACAATTAAAGGGGTTAATTCGTTGCAAAGTTGCAAAGAGCTTGAAACTTGAACAGCAAATTTTAATTGTTCAGTCTGAGTCGAGAAATTACTATGACTATCATCACCAGGAGATGTTTCACTTTGCTTCTATCTTTTGTTTCCTCCTTGTATAAGATACCTTTACCGGTAAAAGAAATAATTTGTCAGGTTCTAACTTCAACAAGAGTTTAAATTCAAATTCGTCCTTAAATCTATGGTGAAATTTAAACGGCAGAAGAATGAAGTCAATTATTTGCAGCGCAATAGTGTTGAAAACTGCTGAAATCCTTCAAATTTCAAGTTAACGTAAAGCTAACTTAAATTTTTCTAGTACTCTGATTCAGATACTGTAATTAGAGTAAACACCTCAAAAGGTCATTAAAAAAATAAAAACATTGAATAAGTTGTAATAACACAATCAAATTTCCAAAACTCAATATTTTGATGTCTCAAAATAGTTTTTTTCCTGCAAGTTAAGTGCAAAAATTCTATTTTTGTTTTTTCAGTGGTGTGACGATTAACCACCGTAACAGAAAAAGTAACAACATTACAGAAAATTACAGCTTGTGCCGTGTGTCAAAAATACAAAATATGACCAAAATACTTTTTTGTAAGAACTTTTTAAAGTGGAAATTTGCCAATTTGCCTGTATATATAAATTTGATGCTTAAAAAATAAACTATACACCTATTTTTAAAATATGGCGGAAAATACTTTCAGATGTTAGTACATACTACTTACTAATCAGCTAATACCGCAGTTCTATTTTCAATCTTACCAACTTTTTTGTTTATTATCTGCGTAATTATTTTTGTTTGCGGGGTTGCTTACATTTCCCACCCATAATTCTGTTATAAATGATTTACAAACTTTCTGGTTTAATTCAGTGATAACCTCACATTAAAGTTCAAAAACGAAGAGTACAGCAGCGCAGCCTAAAACACGAAAAATTAAATTAAAAATGATCTGTTGTATAACAAAACTCAACATTTTCTGCTTTGTTTGACCAAGTTATACTTAGTTTGCAAAAGTGGTGGAAACCTTAATTAAAAATACCTGGTTAACACGTCAGCGCTTAGACAGTGACGTAAGAAATGCGGTTAAATTTTGCTTCAGTGTGGACATAAAAGAGGCTTAATGACGTTATAAAAAGATGACGTCATACATTAACACTACTTTTTGCATTTGATTTTCGTTTTACGAAAACGCACAACAACATGAAATCGATTGGCATTGAAATGCTCAAAAATTTGACTTTCAGCGTTTTTGTCCAAAGTCATCTTACAACATGATATCATTAATAAAGCATATTGTTAATATCGCACATTTTATGATTAATGACAGACTATTATTTTTAGCAAATATTTTTTCAAAAAAATTGAATGTCGAGTGTAGCTGGAGGGGAACGGTTTTGTAAAAAACAACCATACTTTGATTAGTAATCACATGAACATTAATATCAAGATGAAGAATTGCCGCTCTTCTTAGTATTAACTGTCATCCGGTTGGCCGATACAGGGAACTATCTCTCCCTTAAGTTTTTAGTATTAATAAATTTGTATTTCGTACTTTGGATCCACAGAACTGGAACGTATGCATGATTTTTATGCTTGGTCCCCGTCCTTTTAAAAATTTCTGGATCTGCCACTAAATCCTGCGAAAAAAAGACCGATGAAATATTCAAGTGAAAAAGTAGTCTAAAACATTAAATGTCATTCAGAAAAATGTTTTAGTAGGAAGTCAACGGTTACATTTTCTCTCTTTTGTGTCTTTCGCAATTTTCTTTGCGTACTCAAAAAATTGAATAATTGCTTAAAAGCTTAAAGCTCTTCTGTGTCAATGTTTCTTGTTTTCCAAACGACAAGATGCACCTTCACTGCCAGTACGTCTGTTGCTCCAATGTTTGACCCTTGACAAAATCTCAATCTTGTTACTTCTGTCTTTAAACCTTGACGGCCAATAAAACTTCTTTTCTACAAATCCAGGACTTTTTATGAAAGCTGTGTGGGAGGTAAGTTCAAAAATCACGTGATCTTTTGTGTTTACCGGCCTTAGTACTACGTCACAAAGTGCAATAAATTAGAGTTGGTTAGTTTAGTCGCGTAAACAAACAAAATAAATTCTTCCAAACGAAAAATCGAAAACTGACGACAGTAGTTAATCATCATTGTTCACAATTTAGCATTCGACTTGTACTTGTATACTCAGCTGACTTCTCTCAGACGAAAGCTTGTAGTGCATAAAATGATTTACGAAAATTTCCATACTGCCAATGAATCGATCTTTCGTTTGGCTTCTGAAATTTTTTGAAACTCCATTTTATTTAACAGCATGACAATTATACATTAAATCTTTGATTTTGCGTTCACAAATATTATGTCTGAGTGAAGTCGTCTACAAGATTTCGGGAGCGGTTTAAACAGGTTTTTCTTATTTTTCGGAGGAAAATGCTTGTTGCAGAGATTAAGCCTGGAGGGAGTCCGAGAGACCCAACGTGGACCTGTAGCTTCAAGTAGGAACCAAAATAGAAATTGTTATATTTCCACGGGTTTTCCAAATTCTTAGAAACCCGATTGTTATCTTTGGGAACCATATGGCTAGTTGCGGGTCAATGAAAAGTCCTAAAAAATGCTTTGTAACAACGAAGAGTTGAAGTTTTGTATGCTACGACTGACTGGTTCCACTGCGTTTAGTCCTCCAACTTAATCCGCACTCGACATTTTTGAATTTTAAAGCAAACTAGGTTGTTGTCGAATGTCGATGCCATTTTTCAGCCTTTGGGTAACTTCGAACGAGAACTGAACTTCATCTCCCACTACACAACGAACGCTCGAACAACTAGGCTGAACAGCTTGAAATGTTTCGCCTGCTAGAATAGACCGCCATCAGTAGAGTTCACCTCTGATGATTTATTGCTATTACACCAATCTCGTCTCTACTTCGCATTATGTTATGACGCTTGCGCATAAATGAAAACAGTTAGGGATCAAAATTGAACCCGCAATGCAGAAGCCAAAATTAAGATCACTCTGATTTATTACTTACGTTCAACCGCTTAACACTGGTCAGCATCACCTACAGCTCACTCATGAAATAGTTTTAACCTTTACAGCATTTGGATCTGTGTTACAAGCATTATTTGCATTTAACAAGTTGCCACTAGTGAGTTACAAGTTTCAAAAAGACAGCTGTGCTTCGTAAATCTGATTCATTACATAAGCTTCAAATTGCTGCCGCGTAGTTGACAGAATTATAAGATTATCACAATTTCTTATTCTTAGTGATGGTGCCCAGGGCATAACGGCCTAAAATTTTGATGGCAAAAAAGCATTTTTGTTTTTTTGAGTTTGACTTTGGCGAAAATGCGTTACTGCAATTTTATCATATTTGTTCTTACAAGTTTTGGAAGACGAATGAGCTTTACTGACGAATAGAGATGTAACTCCGTTAACTGCAAGAAACGCACGGGTCAATAGTTCAGTTTTAAGCTTGGTTATAGCCACTTACTTTTTGTGAGTAATAATCCTGTTTACTTGATGATTTCGCTATCCAGCTGCGACCAAGAAGTCTATGACGTATAGTTACGGATCTTTAATCAATTCGCCGCATTCTTGTACAGATTTTTATTAATGACGAATTTTGAAGGTGCCCAACCATGTTGATTGTTGTCTTAAGATTTCTATCTCTTTCATATTGTAAAGCACTTCAGTGTTTGAAGTCTTTTTCGCAGACACGCTTCATACTTGGAAAGCGATGATTATGAAGTTTGTTGTTTCGTTTTTTTTTTCCTGCTGAATAAGACCGATTTTTCGCCTATTGTAAATGCAAAACATGATCAAAGCTTAAATTTTAACATTACTATTTTGGGGATAGTCATTGAGCTATGTTCTTGTGATATTCGGAATTAGGATCGTGCAGATTGCAAGCTGTTGTCCTGTTTATTTACCGACTATATTCTATAACTCTTTTGAGTCCAACGGCAGCTTTTACATTTTAGTCAAAAGCGCAACAAACATTTGTTATAGCGAAACTTCATGAAAAAAATTACATCGAAAATAAACCACCCTCCTACAAATTTTAATTCATAGGTCTAGATTTGCTATTGCTTCAAAAAAGTACATCTCAGTCATAGTCTAGATATGTTATTACTTGAATATATTTACAAATAATTAATCAGACACTTTTAGTCGGACGCAAAATGAGTGACTGCCTTTACTATTAGTTTTTTGATGATTTTACTTGAACAAAATCTTTTTCCTAAACCCGCTGAATTCTAGAAAATTTAACCGTATACTGTATGAGCATACTGCTGCAGCAATGCTCACAAATTTTTATTTTCTTGCTTTGCTCTCCCACCTACCTGAAGACAAGCGATGTGAAAAATAAAGATGTCATTATTTTAAACACGAAATTAGAGGTGTTTTCCTTTTTGCTCATAATCTTTTAATACTGTCATTTAATTTTTACGTAACTTAGAAATGACGTCAATTATGATGCAACTTTTTGATGCGTGATTAACGTGTTGCACTTTTCAAAATCATAATAAAATTTCAAGAAAAACAAATAAGATTTTTGTTTACTTGCAAAAAGCTTTGTCCTTTTTTGTTTTTGGGAATCACGATGGCAAAGTGAACCAACCGCAAACTGGAAAATATCTACGAGTGGGTTCTATTTGAAGATTTCATTTTTTATGGTTTTAGCGTGCCCCTGAAGAGCCTCAAGGCTAAACAGCCTATTGGGAGCTTTTAAATACAGTGAACCTTCGTTTATCGCGGGGGATACGTTCCAAAAATACCCCGCGATAGGTAAAATCCGCGAAGTAGTCAGTTATATTTTTTACTGTCATTTTACAATGAAATACTGTATGCTGCTGTACTGCAGAATGAAACAAAATATGAACCCAAAATGGATTTAAGAAATAGAAATATTAACGCTTTCTTACAAATAACTATAGAACGGTGTTGTAAAACAACAAGCCAATCAGGATTCACTAAAAAAAGTACCGGTACTGTCAAAAATTTCGCAAAGCAGCGAAGCCGCGATAGGCGGAGCGCGATATAGCGAGGGATCACTGTATACTTTTATTGGTAGCCTAAATCACCAATAAAAGTATATTTAAAAGCCCCCAATAGGCCGTTTAGCCGAGAGGCTCTTCAATGATTTACTAAGTTGTATGGGTTCGGAATCGGATTCGTATCTTGTCCCAGGTAAAACGACTGGCCTGTCCAAGTTGGTCTAGTAAATATTAATGTTAGCTATACCAACATAACGGCAGTTGTACTTTGATTATAGTCTAAAGACACCTGTTTGCTTCAAAAATTCACCCAAATTTAGATTTTAAAACGAAGCCCTTTATTCTCATCATCATGCGATCCTTATTGTAGACATTTTACAGCTAAATGGTGCTGGGTTGCCGGTTGATTTAAGTGCATCTTTTTTCTCCAGATGAAAGGACCTTTGTGCAATGCTGATCGAAAAAAAAAAAAACGGTTATAATCACACGTCTGCAATTCCGTAAACTTAAAAACTTAATACAAAAAAAAGTGTTTTAATGTGCTTGAATTCTCAACTTTAGATACGATTTACTAGATCTCTCAATTAAAAAGCATGGGTGACTTCCCAAATTCATCATAATACTGCAAATAAACGTCAAAGGCACAGCAAGAACACGATTATTTTTGTGCTTAAAATACAAAATATTCTGTTTCTATATTTCGAAAATGAAAGCAAGCAAACTGGTCCAATGTAATGATGAAACATCTCTTCCATGCCTTTTCTTTTTCTTCAGACCTTGAACTTGCTACAGCATGTTCTCTAAAATAGTCGTTGCGAAAACTGACCTTGACTCGTAAATAAACCGACTGAAACTATCTATAACCAGAAATGCCCGCCGTCTGTTTTTTTTTCGAAATAACTGCTAAACTTGCTAACTTTATATTAAAATTTTACGTGGCAAAGTCTTGACGTCAATTGATAAGGTAAACACAAATACTCCACTGAAATATTGCTATCTCAACAAAATTTAGAGATTAGACAGAACACGAAACAATTGTTATAAAACTTGCTTTATCCAATTGTTTTGAAAGGAATGTTTCATTATTTGTTGCAAAATTTCTTTTGCTTTTATGACAAAATAGAGAATAAAGTCTTGAAAAAATTCAATCAAAAAAAGACCTGGAATTTGAAAACCACTTCGAGCTAATCAGCTCACAGCCCTTTCGTCAAAATTACAGTTTTTGCAAATGTTTTATGCAATTCTTGCTCCCTTCGATAAAAGCTTGTAGAAGCTCTTCCAAATCAATATCTGTGATAAGAATTTTTCAAATTTAAGTGCAAAAGGATGACATTTGACGAAATCAATAACATGATTAGAAATATACAAAAAACAAAGAAAACAAGAAAAATACAAATGATTTATGTACTTTCAAGGCAATTTTTTTGGTCCTGACAACGTAACTCTGTAAAGTAATAATAATAATGATTCGTCGATGCAATTCTCTAACATCAGGCCCATTTTTTTCATATTTTGTTTTGCTGCCTACTTTGCACTACAAACGGTTCCTACTGATCCGCAATGATGTCGACTACAAGCTACTGCTGTTGTTGTTTTTTTCACAATCGTATGTTGAAAAGATGTATTTCTGCATAAAACAATTGAAATCCAAATAGCGCACTGGATTTTTCGTGACCATGCTCTAGAGCAGGGGTGGGCAACTTTTTTGGTCAGCGGGCCATATGTGGGAAGACGAAGTCCTTACCGGGCCGAAGTATTAGATGGATCGAGTTCAATATGTTCAACAACTACTATTGTCAGGGTCGCTTTGATTGGAAAGCAAAAAAAAAAGGTCTACACACTCCTCAGATGTCCTGTTTTCTACCGAAAATATCGGTGAAGTAGTGACGTAGCGAAAAACTTCAAAAAGGGACGCCATAATTTCCACATTTTTTTGATCGTTTTTTGATTCAGCAGAACTACTTTAAAGCTGATTGAGAAACAAGAAAAGCTTTAGGAGGGTCCGGGGGTATGCTATCCCGGAAAAATTTTGAAAACTTACATGCTGTAATGGCTATATTAGTGCTTTTTAAATAATTTCACGCAAATTTTGTTTAATTTTTTGACCCTAATTCTGAGTGCTTTGCCTAATATGATGCATTTTGTTCGCACATTTTCGATTATGCCTGCCTAAGACGTTATCACTTTCGAAGAATATTCGAAATTATGGAAAAATTGTATTCATCAAAAACATTTTTAAAAATGACTGATGGGAGGATGCATACCCCAGATTTTAGCTCCTTGGATCCGTCCCTGGCCATAAGCTACAGAAACCATAAAAAGAGTCTGGCATATTTCAGTCACTTAACACCATTAATTTTGTTCTTTTTTACTGAAAGGCAGAGTCAAAAGAGGGGGGGGGGCATGGCCCAATGCCCTCCCCCTTAAATACGCTTCTGCGGTAAAGAGCAAAAAAGTCTACTTTTCCTCAGATGTCCTATAAAAAAACAAAAGATGTTCGACTTGATTCGCGATCTGAAGTCATATTTCTGTTAGTGCTAGCGGGCCGCATAAAATGGTCTCGCGGGCCGGATCCGGCCAACGGGCTGTATGTTGCCCATGCCTGCTCTAGAGCATGGATGGCGAGCCACTGACCCGCGGGTCACTGTGTGACCCGTCACTGGCATTTCAGTAAGAAGTAGGCTAACCCATTTGCAGTTTCAAAAATTGTGAAAACACATTTTAAAAAATGCTAACAAATAGGTTAGTGACGAAAGTTCTGCGTTTGTGATGAAGTCATGCCATGTTCTGGTCATCAGAAATACCTTATGCCTACAATGAGTTATTGTTGTGTTTAGCATTCCTTGTTACGGTGAGAAATGCTGTTTTCTGCAGTTGCTTTGGCTAATTTAATCAACTTAATGTTTTTACGGTTGATCGCCTTCTTGTTAACACGGCGATTCAGTAATGGCAGATGCTGGCCAGTAAATATGCCTTAAGGTACACGTTATCAGTAGGGCAAGTTTTTGTTGCACTAAAAAAATACAAAAGTTGCGTTAATTTTAACAAAAGTTGCAAAGTTGCAATTACTTTTTAACGAAAGTTATAAAGTTGCATAAAAGAATATAGCGAGCGGTGAAATCAGTTGTCAAAGTTTTGTCTTTTATTGACGTGAACATGATTTTTTACATACACTGCTAAATATTTCCAAACATCGTCTTGAGCAAAGTGACGTCTTTAGCTAACAACTGCTTTGCCCAGCTTGTTGAAGCTCATAATTACAGAATACAACGAGCCTATTGCTACAGAATAAATGACGCTGGAAGACCTCATTCATTACGCATTCTGTGACAATTACTGCTTGCATTAAAACAAAGTAGACGTAACGCAGACTTAACTATACCTGGTAAATTATTAATAAAATTACACTTGGCTGTTCATACATTTTTGTGAAATTTTTTAAAAATATTTCGTAAAAGTTGCAACGAAAAGATGCAAAATAAAATTTAGGTAAACTGATAAACAGATCCATATATGCTGTAATAAAGTTTTTTGTTACTTAAGAAGCTTCCCGAAGCTGTAAAAAAAGTTGCAAAAGTTGCAGAAACTTGCCCTACTTATCAGCCTAGAATTACGAGACTTGCAGAGAAGATGCAGCAACAAGTTTCTCATTAATATTATTAAATCTGCGACCCACGTTGTGTCTTTTTTGGATATAAGTCTTATATATGCCTCAATCAGTTAAAATGGTTCGCCATCCCAGCTGTAGAGTCTAGTCTATACACATACTGTGTTGAATATAAGATAAGCCACAAAACTACACCATATTTCCAGACAAACAGACATAAAAGCACCAGCACTTTTTGATCTTAACTCTAAAGTGAATATAACCTTTGAGTTTTTTTTAAGTTTAAACAATACATAAACATTAACAATCGTGATTAGATAACAAGTTTGTGGCACGAATTCAAAATATCTGTCTGTGTGTTTGCTACACGTAATTAGACGTTGGATAAACCTGGTTGGTTTTCTATTGATAAACAAACCAGCATGTCATCAATTAATTAGCCGAAGGCGTCTAGATTAAGCCGTCAGTAAAACCGTAAAGTAGCCGTCACCAAAAATTATGAAAACTTGATAGGTTGTGGTGGATGGTGATGCATCGCATTTATGGCTTAAATCTTTGTTGACGGCTTTGGATGAGATTTTTCAAACAAAGCAAAAACTTCCGCTATGGTTGCATTTGTTGCAGCTTAAAATATATAAACGTCCACTTAAACAACTGGTCTTCTTCTGGTGGGAAATAAACATGTTGATGATATCGCGAAAAGAGTCCTTTGATGGGGGGATCGACCTCATATTATTGTTTCTTGGCCTGTAAAAAAACAAAAAAACTTTAACTGCCCGTCTCCGGTGAACGCTTATGATAAAGGATCCATAAATGCAGAGCAGTTTGATTTTTTTCTTTATTGCATCCAGTTCCACTCATTGGAATATCACGACAAAATTATCATAATAGCTCGACAGCAACAAGGTTGTATTAAAATCCATCCATATTTTTGTGCTTGTTAGTGCCAAAAAAAAAAACAATAAAATTTGAAAAGCTGCAAAGCATTTAAAAATTTGCTGAAGTTTTTCTAGGTAATAAAGTGCAATGCTTAAAAAAAAAAACGCATCCTGACATAAGTCACACAGTCTCTGCGCGTGAACATCATTGGTTTCCAGTCAATTAATGAAGTGGTGCTTTTTGCCAGAAAACCTCGACGTATAACTCTACCAACTTGAGTACCAAGTAAGACTTGTTTGTCGACTTTTGCTTCAAAACAACAAGTTGCGAAAGCAGTCTTACTCTTCGTTTGTTTCTAAAAGCAGCCTGGTAAACAATTGGTAGTTTATGACATAATAGAATCTCTCAGTGGAATTGTCAAGCTATTTCTTAAAAACTGTAGCCTAGCAATGCTGAATGCAAACTCGTAAATAATGACTATTTGTTCAAACTTAATCTGCTACAAGAATTTACATCTGAAAAAATGGATTGTCATAAGTCGTTGAGAAGTACTTTATAGAAGTAATTTTTTAACACGGCATAGCTAAAGGTAGGTACAATATGTTTATTGACATACGGCCTAACGTTTGAAACACAGAGAGAGGTTTGTTTTCCCTCCATTTTGCAGATATGTTCCCTGCCTAAAAGATGATTTCCCATTGCTAGCTAACCATTTAAATGTCAGCCAGTCTGAATTTTGAGTGAAGCATTTGTTGCACTGAAACATTTTGAAATGCATGGTTAAGCCTATGCAATACATACAATTTTTATTTGATATAGTCTCACATCGGACTCACCATCGACTTTTTTATCAAATGAGTCGAAAAAACGCTATTTCATGTTAGCCATTTGAATAGGGTATCGTACCGCGGCAGTAGGTTACAAATCCAACGTGACGAGTTCGATTCACGGCTGGTATCGATCGCATTGTACGGTGAGAAATGCTGTCGTCCTAAAGTCTTATTCTCATACGTTTTTAAATTAAGGTCGGTCTAATGTTCCGAAGTACTACATTTTCGCTTTTTTTTTGACGACTTGGATTTTTAGATGATTAATGAAAACAAACGCTTTGAAAGAGTCATATTTGCACATTTGTGTACTGTACTGCATGGTTTTTGATTTCTCCGTTAACATTTTTATTGCTTAAATTCTTTAAAGGTAACGCGTCTCATGATTAGTGATTGGTTTTGCGTTTCGTTCATCTTGAATTTTGCCGGTTTGCATAAACTTCGACAGGCAACAAATAGGCCCACTGCTTTGATGGAATATCCTCAGCATTTAATGCAGGAATGCAACAAAGCGATAAAAATAAACTTCAAATAGCAAATCGATAACCATTAAAATTATAAACAAACCCACACAAGTGTTTTTTTTTAATATTTACATCAATTTTGCTCAAAATCAGAGCAATGTTGCAGCAGTTTGCGATGTAAGAGGTCTCACGTGCGCATTGTGAATTATATTTTCTGTGTCACTCAAGGGCGCTAGACGTTTAAATACACAATGCTGGAAGCATTATTTTACTGTATTGGCACATGGAGTTGGCCGAGTGGTTGGTGCATTGGGCTCCGAAGCTGGCTTCGCGGGTTCGATGCTCAACTAGGTCATCTCCATGATGCATATACTTCACTACCACAAAAATCCTAAGCTGCAATTAAGTGGCTTGAAAGAAAAAAAAAACATGTTTTACTGTATTGCAATAAATTACCAGTAATCAACTAAAAAAAAATATCTCGCCGGAGGCATATCTCGTTAATGTTAACAAATACGTCGATAACGCACTACAAGCGAACTTGCTGGCTATCTCCACACTGTCCCTTTGATACTGAACGTCAAGCAGGGAAGCTGTGAATAATAATTTTTAGTCATTGGTTTGACCCGACTTGGAATCGAACCTTGAGTTTACCGATCCAGAAGCAGACGTTCTACCCACTCGGCCATCTGATCGGTTTAAAGTTGTATTAACTTTAAAATTATTTAACCATAATAATTTTTTTAATTGTATAAAAAGAAGAAACGTAATTTCTTCTTTTTTTTATTGTTGCAAAAACCAGCATAGCATTATGCTGGGATAACGTCAGCTTTTGTCAACTTCATAATATTAGCCAACCTCGGATGTGGTTTGGCGTTAGATCTAATATTGCATCGTCATTCGTCATCGAATAAGTTTTGCAGATCATGAATTTCAGATGGTATGATTCCTAAAAAGCAGAAAGTATATTTTTATTGTTTCTTTTTCAACATTTTTGTATTTAATGACTCAACTTGCCTTCAACTTTTTGTAAAATTGGTTTTTCAACAGATGTGAATGCCCCCCTCCAGTTTTAAGTAATTCCTTTCTTCTCATTGCATTTTGTTTCTTCGCTTTTTTTTCAAATTTCTCCATAGTTGTTGCAATTGGTCTGCCGTTCTGGGTTTTGTCGCATTACAATTGTACGTTGCAGCGATTTTGTTCCATGTTTCTTTTTCGCTTTTGCAGAAAGTGCATCCGTTCGCTTTGTTTCTATGATATTTTTGAAGCAGTCAATAATCGTTAGAAACACGTCCTTTTTCATTTCACTGTACAGTAATTTGCTGATCTTCGTTTGGGGGACATGGTGGTCATCATGCCTCTGATGTATTACGTAAATAGTAAAACCTAAGACTAACAACTTGCGTTTTGATTGATCAATATACGCTGCATAAAAATACTAATTGCACGTTAATTGAAAAGTGTGCGCGTTACTTGAAAATATAATGCACCCTTTTCTGTTCCGATAAAGCTCTGCTTGTTCACCCCCTGGTGAGCTAATTGGTATGCGCCATTTATGCAGCCAATCGCGTAGTGAAATCTTGCGATTTCTTGGAATTTCGTAGAATTGTTGTTTTACTTCATTTTAAGGAAAATGCTGTTGGAAAATTAATAAAAACGTGTTTTCGTTTAGCAATGGATTGTGATACTCTGTGAACAATTCTGCAAGTTCACGATTGGTCTATGCCAGGGATGTACAACCTTTTAATTTAATGGGCCGCTTTGCAAACTTAAATATTTAACTGGGCCGCAAAACTACCAGAATATCTTAATACAATTTAATGGAAAAATTACAATATAAACAAAACCATGTGAATACAGTTTATTTACATTATTACAACATTGTAAATATTGTAATGTTTTATCTAGCTATACATAAAAAAACATTGAATTTAATTAACCACATTCGACCAGATTCAAGAAGCACATCGACCAGATTCAAGAAGCAAATAACACGTAAAATAAAAGCTGTGAATTAAAGTTTCTCTAACGTTGCTAATCCAAACTAAGTAATTAGCTAACACCAAAACTAACTTAAAAGAAAATGCAGTCGTGGAAATTAACCAATTTAGCCCTAGCGCATAGCAATTTAATATAATAACGTGACAACCATTAATAGGTATACTAAGCCATAGTTTACTGAAAATGTATTTTTCTCAACAACAAAGAAAATTTAAAAATCAATTAATATAATTAATTAATGTAATAATTAATCCAATAATGTTAATTTATCGACTATAACAAAAGTCTCGTCAGCCTTGCTACACACAGCCAATCCAGGCTAAACTCATTCCAGACTGTAAAGACTCTTTTTTGCATTGCTTTACCTGAACATCTCGACTTCATCTCTTTTCTTGGTTGCGCCCTATTTTTAGCAGGCGACTGTCCCCAAACAACGATAACCAACGAAAGAGCCTATAACTACTAACCAACAACTAAGTTACTGGTAGCCTAACTAGCCCACATCACTAGAAGCCCCCATAGCAACCCACTCATTTGCAGCTGCAGACGCGTTTCGACCTTATTATGGTCTCATCAGTGCAGCATAGCAACCCCCCACCTTCCTGGGAAAAAAAAAAATTCTAACCTTCAAAAGAACTACACACCCCAAATCTAATCCTCTACTCGTTCTGCTCAAGGTAGAACAGTTGAAATAATAAACCTTCAAGGAATTAGTACATGCTGATTATGATGTCACAGATTCCCTGTAAACAATCGAAAAGAATAGAAATGACCGGAATTTTGAAATCCGGAATTTATTATCGGAATTTCTTATTGGAATTTCTTATTGAAATTATTGGAATTTATTAATGAATTTATTATTGAAATTGAAAGAGAAATGACCGGAATTTATTATTGAAAAAGAATAGAAATGACCGGAATTTAGAAAAGAATAGAAATTTATTATTCAATGTTAATTTAGTTTTAAGAAGATGGCCTTCATAAATTTAATGAGTCGATAGTGGGCCGCATCAAAACATTGAGTGGGCCGCAATGCGGCCCGGTCTATGGATATGTCTATGTCGCAGTTGGACATCCATGGTCTATGCCTACTAAATCTCCATCAGTTTTTTAAAAATTCCCTGTGGCGTAAAATCGAAGAGCGCTGTTGCTAATGCTAAAATTGGGGAACAAAGTTGTTTCGTTTTGATAAAAAACTTCAGTCGGCTTTTTTAAGTTGCAAAGGAGATATGGTGTTTTTTTACTAAATCGAAATCTGGTTTGAAATTCTTGTGCAGAGAATTCTTCAAATGGGTTAGAGCAGTCCCGTATTGCACGAAGAATTCCCATGTTCTCACCGATATTCTCTGCATTGATGACACGCAAAACTGAGCCTATCCCTTATTAATTTATTACTGTATATTAGATTTGTACAACCTGTTGATGAATTTTACCGAGGTTTATGTCATTTTTTGCTTTGGTTTTGCTAAAATCTGGAATCTGGGCTGCCCAAAGTAACGTGTTTCTTTCCAATCTCTTGCGTTATCCGTTAAGCATTTATTTTAAGTTTCGTGAATCACCAGCCGTTTGGCATGGTGGTAACGACAAGCAAGAAACAACGCTTGTTCGTGCGGAAGGTCAGACATTCTATTTCTGGGCCGGTACAATCAGATGTCGTATTGCCACCGTTGCGACGTTCTTTATAGTTCAAAGCTGTGTTGCCAACGCGCTAAGCAGCGAAGATGAGCCCCAGATCCCCCGCACCGTTGAGCAGCGAAGACTTTTTATAAGAAGTTTCGTATATTTTTTGAATGTATTTAGCAAATGACACCGTGAAAGCTTTTAGCTTAAAGCAAAGTTTCCATAAAATGAAAATATAACGAATAATTCTTGTATAATTCTGCGGCTTGCAAAAGCACAATAAGAATGTGATTTGACTCGTCTCGCAAACTTTGGGTACCCCGAGTAGATTAGTTTGGCTGACTGAAGTGAATAAAGTAGGCCAGCGAAGTCCAACTCTGAAGAGAGAAGTAAGTCGAAGAGCTTTTTTTTCAGACTATCGTGGAAAATCCTGTTTTGCGAGATATCCAGGTAGGGGAGACTGGGTATGAAAGAAACATTTTTTGTCTTTTTATGAAAGAAATTTTCGTTGCTCCCGATAAGTTAAGAATTAAATCTACGCATTATTAAATAAGGATCTGGTAAACTGAAAAGTCGACAGGAGCCTATCAAAGCGGGATTGTTGCGCGCCTGAAGGCAGCTACTCAAAATTTGTATCATCCTGATCAGCTTCGGCCACGAATCGAACCCATTACGTAGGCCTAGGCTATAGCTGTATCGTGCGTACGGTACCGCTAGGTCAGTGGTTTTCAACCTTTTTTATTCAGCGACCCACTCTGAAATCCGACATCACCAAACGACCCTCTTCCAAAATTAGGAGTTATTAAACACATGTAATGCAGTTGCGCATGCGTAGGAGCAATAAAAATGACTAACGTATGTATTGTAATATCATCCTGTTAAAAGAAAGACTTAGTGAATTTATACACATCATGGCAGCTGCTGTACTGATGAGATGGCTGGTGCTGGATTTTGGTGGCAACCTTGTCAAAGCGTGGCTCGGCAGTGAATAGAGCACGTCTTTGATCTGGTTCTGCTACAGTATTATTTTATTCCTGGCTTTGTTCTTTAGTAGGCCTAATGCTTAGAAGCATGCCTCACACAGCCAGGTTGATGAAAAATGCATCAAAAGTTGAATCGCTGTGCTTGCCACTCTAAAAAACGAAGCTGCCATGGCTGACCAATATGCAGGCAAAGACATCTCTTTGAAAGCATCCAGCTTCGCAGTCGAGTCATTTTTCAGTGTTATAAATTCCCCTTGAGTTAAATCATTTCCGCTGAACTCGTTAACAACGTCTGAGTCTGCAACAAAGGGTTTTCTAATAAATACTAAATACCTCTCGCGACCCCTAGAAAAATGCCAAAAGATCCGCATGCGGGGCGCGTCTCTCAGGTTGAAAACCACTGCGCTAGGTCATGTTACATTAGCTTTGATTAATGATTAACCACACTGGCCATTCACGTCAGAAACATGGTAGGTCACCACGCGAACTGTTATTAGTCTAAACTCAAAAATGATGGGTCGCAATTGTTTTGTTGTGGAACCATCATACGTTACGCAAACTTGGTGGTGGATGCTGAAAATACCCAAACATGATGCGCGTGAATTTTCTGAATTCTTGCGCTTCCCGTTCGACTTAAATTCCTTCAGACTCTAATCAAACTGTTGTCGTGAAATGTTGGTTTATTGTAGGGGTCGGCAACTTACGGCCTGCGAGCCCGATTTGGCCCGCTTAGCAAAATCATGCGGCCCGAGACATTTTACGGAAGTATTGTGGAATGCGGCCCACTGCGTCGTTTGCATCCGCATATTTCTATGAATTTCAGCAATCTATGCTGCAATAAAATTGTGATATTTCCATCCCATTATTTTAGCCCAGATAAAAAAAGATGCGCATGACCGTGTCTAATGAGAATGAGTACGTGCAGAGGAAGAAGATGCTTTGAAAGAAAATGATAAGTGTGTGTTTGTTCACGCGGGCATCAGTGAGAGTGGAAGCAATCCAATCGTGGCATTTCAGAACGCGCTTTAAAATTGTGGTTGCACATAATTAGCAATGTTGCAGTCTTAGTTTTGAAGTGCTGGGTAAGGTCCAGAGATGGGCATTTATCGCGATAATTTATCGGCGATAGCTATCGGCCATAATTTATTACCGATTATCGTTATCGCTTAAAAATAGGGTTGATTTATCGATTACCGATATCGCTTAAAGAAATTGAGATTTATCGATTATCGGTATCGCCTCGGGCATTTTCAAATTATCGGTTATTGTTATCGCTTTAGTACAGAAAAGTTTATCTTGCCCATCACTGGTAATGCCAAGGTATTGGTAAAGTGCGATGATCTTCAATTAACTTTCAACAACAAAAATGCATCAAATATCTCACTAATGTTGTGGCAATTGCAATAATCGAAAATGTGTTTGTGTACTTTTTTTTTCAAGAGCTGTCAAAATCAAGAGTTGTTTTAATAAGATATTACAGTATAATAGGCCTAATACGACACCTAAAAATCACTCGTCCTACTTCAAATTATTAGCGGAAATTTATTACGCCTCGTTGAAATCCGTTGAGTTTGGTTTTGGCCCGTAACTATGACCAGGTTGCCCAGTGCCCACCCCTGGTTTACTTGTTTGTAATTTCGCTCTTTGTGTCGTTCGAAGATGGGCGCTGACAGCATGGTTGCTTAGCGTGAAGAGTTTGTTTGCCTATTTTGTTTTGTGTTTTCAGGTGTCATGGCCATGCGTTTGCCGTCTTTTTCTCTCTTTTCTTTTCTCATGTGTAAGCATTTTCTTCCGCCGTGTCTTGTCTTCTTTTTCTTGAATTTTCTTTCTCACAGACGCTGTCGCTCGGCGTTATATTCGCATTTTGAAGAATAAAAGCATTGATTGATTGGGGATTAATGACGTAACAATATTAATAGATTAATCATTAATGCAATGGAAAATAGTAAAAATTTAGAGACAGTTTAACATTAAGTAACTTTTTTAGATATTTAGAATACAAATGATATTTAGAATACAATTTTAGAAGAGAGGTGCTTTTTACAAACCACAAAGCACTTAATGCTAAAAAAACCACTGGGTTTAACATTTTTAAGGTACAGGTGTATTTAACATAACTAATCAAACGTTTTCGGCGATTCCATAACGCCCTCTTCAGGATCTACAATGAATTAATACTTATTGAAAAACTACTCAGGAAACATTGCATTATGTAATTAAATAAGCAATTATACGCGAATGGAGCATCATTTTTGTTAAATATTTATTAATTTTCATGTAGTATTGCTTATTGTTGTGATGTCATCAATTGTAATGGTCGTACTGTAAATTTAAATTTTACTGAAAATGAGATAGCTAGCCTAGACCTTAGAGCTAAGTCAGTTTCAGCATTTATTAGTATTTTGTGATTTTATTGCAACCAATGTTTGCCGTGTAGTTTTTCAATAAGTATTAATTCATTGTAGATCCTGAAGAGGGCGTTGTGGAATCGCCGAAAACGTTTGATTAGTTATGTTAAATATACCTGTACCTTAAAAATGTTAAACCCAGTGGTATTCTTAGCACTAAGTGCTTTGTGATATTTAGAAATTTAAGAATGATAAAATGTAGGCATATTATTTTTAAATTCCGAAAACCAATTAAAAAAGGAATTGTTGCGATAATCCAAAGGTAAGACTTTGTATTTAAAAGCTTTGTTTTAACTCTTGAACTACAATTATAACTGAGTACTTAGGAGTTAGGACTTTTTAATCTTAAAGATGATTGTTGAAGGCTGTCACGATACCTGTTTATAACCCTTTCAAAATCAACAGTTGGTGAATAATTATTTGCGCTACAACATAGGCAAGATACAGAATTTTTAAGGTAGGGTGAAAATTTTCAGCAGAGTATAGATAGCAAGCAGTAATATTTTTTGTAGGCGTGTTTTCAATGACTACAACACCCTGTAACACAATGTGACAAATATACACTTCCTAATGACGACATTGAGGTACCTCCTAATGACGACATTGAGTAACCTCGAAATGCCGTACACTGTTATGGTTCCTACCATTGCACTTTATCATTGCGGTGTTGGAGTTGTGGTCTCTCCAGTGTCTTTTTATATCTCGCCGTCATATGTTTGCTTTTTGTTCTTTTTTACTTTGTTTTAGTTTAATTGGGTGTTGCAACCATACCTACTAATCCCCTCATCTTCAAGTTTCACTCTCGCCAGCATGTTACAACGTTGATCGTTTTGTTGCTTCTTCCCTTTTTTGTGTCCATTTCTATTTGAAATCCCATATTGCTGCGTTCTATATATTTTGACGGGGCAGAAATAAAAGACACTACTACTACCCAGTGCTGAAACTAGTGCCCCCCGAACCTCCCAACCGGGGTATAGGTGCACAAAAAGGGGCCCCATAAATAGTCAGTACGTAGTACCATTTACTCAACGTATGATAAAGGTGCCTTAAACAGGCCTGTTCTAAGATTCAATATATTTTTTGTCTTAACTCGCGCAATGTAGGGTCCCCATACTATATTTATGCTTTTGGCCATGGGGGCCCCTGCAAATTTTTTGAAAAATAGCAGTCGCAAAACTAGCAAACAAACGTTTAGTAGCATACCAAGGGCCCCTCATCCTCAAGTGAAAGGTGCAAAAATAAGCCTAAAAAAACGTTTTTTCTTCGCATAGGTAGCGAAATGTTGGAGTAGGGTTTGCTCGCAGCATGATTTTAGTGGGTTTGGAAGGGACCTAGTAAAACAGACTATTAAACCTTGTTAAACCTGAGGAATTTTAAAGGCTCAAAACGCACAAAAAGCCTCCAAAATAAGGTCAAATTCCGCAAAATTTTCTGGGGGGGGGCATGCCCCCAGACCTCCTAGCTTGGCATTGCCCTTTTGGGGCTTGCTCTTTTGTATCACCATCCAAGAAACATTCTTTAAGGGGCCCTGAAAGATGATTTCGGGGACATGGGGGCATTGCCTAGTTTCGGCCCTGCTACTACACGACCGCTGTAGTTACCATGAATAAAAAACTGTCAAAAACTTCAGGGGCCACTGATGTTAAAAGACTCTAGATGGGGACACGCAAACCATCAAAGATTGACAACCACTGTGATAGACTGAGCGTCACATACACGTTGTCCTTCTTCATTTGTTTTATGATAAATCTTTCTGATTTTATGATGCAACGATATTGGCCATCTCAACTACACTTCTCAGGTGAGATGGCCAATGACGTCATTTTTAAAAAGTGTAATCATTTATTTGGTGTAAGGCAAATTTAAACTGATAAGACACTGATGCAACTTTGGTTCTTAACCGTATCAACCCAACTTTTTACGCATAGCACACTAATCAAACTCTCTGCCATTTGCATGACATTAGTTTAACCTTTACCCAAGTGTTGACCAAATATTTGGAAGACAATATGACAAATATACGCGTTTTGCACAATTTACTATGTTATTAGTTATTACTGTAGTTCGACTTTGTTTTAATGCAGATAAGCATCCTTCGCAACGTAGAAGAATTGACATCACATTCAAATTACCATGCCTCAAGATTATTTCTTTGATGAATCAAACAAAAACTTCAATGGCGCGAATCAAAATCAATCAATCGGTCAATCAAACTTTATTTCAGACTATGACAGTCCATATGAGCAGAATGAGCAAAGATATGTAAAACAAAAGCAACGTACATACAGCGACCGTAGCAAACAAAAACACACAAAAAAAGGCACAGGTATCAACTAAGATGATTCATTTTATAAGATGATTATAATTTCAAACAAAGAAAAAGGTACAGCTAGCCTACATTTTCTACGAAAGAGTAGCCAGTGACGAGTTATCTATTACATATAACTCGTGTTAAAACGTGATCGCTGTGCCGCTAAAATGGCGAGTGGACAGAAGGTCTGACTTTGATCGGTCAATATGGAGTTCGGTTCCAATTCGGATCAAACCTTGCAATTGGTATTCGCAGCACTCTTGCTTTAGGTTTTGTGAAAAAAAAAACTTAAGCGTGAACTAAAATCTGGTAAGTTTATTTGTAGTGCCTTGATTTCCCTCAACTTATAATAGTAGTAAGGGAAGCGCTTCCACAGCATTGCTACTTATAAGTACACGACAAGCTTATGAGAGATAAGGGTAGTTTTCCTGCCTGATATCTTGAAAATAAGTTGTAGTATATCAAACGAATGTCCTTTAATGTTATACTTGGCATAGTTAACAACCTACCGCAATAATTTCAAGAATTATATTTAAAATTTTGCAATCAGAAAAATTTTTTTTCTTTTGCAGGAAAGCAACCCTCATCAAAATGTCAAACAAACCTCATATTGTTTTGGCGGATAACCATTGTAGGATTAACAGTGCTTTTGATCACGGCAATCGTTGCCGCATTTGCACCAAATGTAATGAGATAAGCGACAATTCTACGTATCTATGCATTGCTTAAATTGCAACTTAATGTTGTCTATTTGCAACATGACTAATAGGTTTTACTCTGTGAGTCACTATTTTTGGTAACTGTTTTGCTTTTGAATACCAACGTCCTGCTTGTAGCCTATTTCTTAAATGATAAAAATTGATTCTCCTGCATCAATTTACGCTCCAACCAAACACAAAACGTAATAGAAATGTTTTCCGGTAACCATTAAACAATTGTTAACTCTTGTTTTTAAGAACATAACATTACCTTATCTGGAAACGGTAGGAGTAAGGTCTATAGATCAAGCCTTATGTGTTACTGCGCTTTATTTTTACCCAAAATCTGATTTAATTGGTAATCAAAATTTACGGAGAAGAATCGTAAATACCAAAACACATTGTTTGGCATTGTACGAAATCCGAAAACTTGTCAAAAATAGCTTGGTTCCGGCTGCTGACATGTTAAAAGTAGACATTAGCCAAACTTGGCTATCTTTTTGTTACCGGTGTCTGTAGGTTCTCTGACCTACCACCATCCAGCTCTATAAATTGATATTGAAAGAGAAAATTTATGATTCGAATTTCGCAAAATATGAATTGTATTACTCATAGGCTAATATTAGTATTTTGTGTTTACGTTTCAGAAGTCGCATCATGAGAATGCAACTGTGACAGAAATCCAGTTGAATCCAGGTGAGGACAAACGATGCGTGAAAATACAACGAACTCAAATGCGCAAAATGAATCTAATAAACCATCCTTTAGTGATTTGGCAGTAGCAACAATGAAATTCGAAGCATGGTTGATGGAAATTTTAGAAAGTTTCATTACAAATATAGCAGCCAGAACAAATAGAAACATATTTAAATATACAGAGACGTTTCGGTTAAAATACCAGTAACCATTCTCAATCTAAAAAAAACGTAAAAGTTTAATCATTAAATGTAGGCCTAAAGCTGACAAAATGTATAAAAAAGTTAATAGATTTTATAGGTATAGGCAGAGATGGGCATTTATCACGATAATTTATCGGCGATAGTTATCGGCGATAATTTTTTACCGATTATCGTTATCGCTCAAAGTAGTTGGGATTTATCGATTGCCGATATCGCTTTTGTAATATATTTCGTTATCGCCGATAAATTATCGCTATAAACAATTCTTTATGCACACAGTATTCAAAGTTAGGGAGTTGGCGCTATGGCAAAATTCACCACGTCGATAAAATTATGTTGCTATTTAAAAAATCTCTCTTCGTTGTGTTTAATCCCACGGCAGAGTTCGTGAACTGCTCTCTTTTCTTGAAAAATTTAGAAAAACACTTTTGTGATTTGACTTACAAGAAAAAAAACTTCGTAAAACACATTGAAAATTTACCGCAATATTTATCGGAAAAATTTATCGGCGATAATTTATCGATTACCGATATCGCTTTAAGAAATTGAGATATATCGATTATTGGTATCGCCGAGAGCATTTTTCAATTTATCGATTATCGTTATCGCTTTAGTACAGAAAGGTTTATCGTGCCCATCACTGGATATAGGCTTATGAAAGAACAACAACGCCGGAATTTGAGAATAGGGAGACTTGGGAAGGGAACAAAACTTAGACAGTAAACAAACCACTTACTTCGACCAAAGGGACAATCTCAGCTTCAGTAAGCTATACCGTACCTAACATGAAAACTGAAATCTGAACTTACTTCAGCTGGAAATAACTTTAAACTTGACGGAAAACTAACGCTAAGTAAAAAAAATTCTGCCCTGTGTAATGTCTAATAACAGCCACTTTGAAATGAAATAAATTATAAAAAAAACCAAAACACCAGATAGCAATTCTCAACTATGACCGCTGACCACATGTAGGTGCCGAAAACATGGTAAGAGGTGATATAACGGAACAAAAAATAAATAAAATCGAAAGGGATTACCAATTGGCAATAAGCACAAATGAGATGAATAAAAGTATAATATATCGTAAAATAAATAACAAACACAGTGTAGAGCCTTGTAAAACAAAAGATAAGTTATTAAACAAATATAGAAGAGTATAGAAGATTCAAATCTTTTACTCCTCTGTATTGTTTGATGACAAATTTTTTTATTCTTCTACTCTTCTGTATTTGTTTAATAACTAATCTTTTATTTTACAAGTCTCTACACTGCGTCTGTTATTTATTTTATGGTATATTATATTTTTAGTGCGTCTTAGGATATATTTTGATTCATCTCATTAACTGTATTTTTGCCAATTAGTAATCCCTTTCAATCTTATTTATTTTTTATTCTGTTATGTCACCACTTACAATGTTTTCGGCACTTGTATGTGGTCACAGTTGAGCATTGCTATCTGGTGATTTTGTTTTTTTATATTTCATTTCAAAGCAGCTCTTGTTAAACATAAGACAGTGCAGAATTTTTTTCACTTACCGTTAGTTTTCTCTCAGGTTTAAGGTTATTTAGAGCTGAAGTAAGTTCCGATTTCAGTCTTTATGTTAGGTACCTTTATGTTATTTTGTTAATCTGAGATTGTCCCTTTGGTCGAAGTTAGTGGTTTGTTCACTGTCTGAGTTTTGTTTCCTTCCCAAGTCTCCCTATTCTTGAATACCCGTGTCGTTGTTATAAAATTTATTAACTTTTTTATACGTTTTGTCAGCTTTACATTTGGAGATTAAACTTTTACTTGTTTTTTTTAGGTTGACAATGGTTACTGGTATTTTAACCGAAACGTCTGTATATTTGAATATGTTTCAATTTGTTTTGGCAGCTTAATTAGTAATTTAACAATGAACGATTTTCGCCCATCAGTTTCGTTGGAAAAATTGCGCGATCACGTCTGCCGTGTTTCAGCAAATTAAACTTTTGTCTTTTAAAATTTGCTTTTAAAACCAACAACCCATGTCAAATATGAAACATGAAGTTTGTACATTGCAGCCGCATGAGATTATAGAGTTTTGCTCTGTTAAAACTTTATCACTGCATTTTGTATCACTAAACAGTATACGAACTATGGACCAGCTGGTCAGATTGCTCCGTGACGTGTGGACGTGGAATGCAGCAAAGAAGTAGAAACTGTACACAACACTGCCAAGCTGGTATAACAGTGAATATACAGCAACAAAAATGTAATAGTACAAACGCATGCCCAGCAGGTAACTGCACCAGGCCCGTAGCTACGAGGGAACATAGGGGGGCCGCCCCCCCCCCCCCCCTGCAACTTGGCGAAAAATTTGCAAATTTTTCTGAAAAAAATTGCGAAATTATAGATGCAACAAAAACTTTGTTTTACGAGTCGAAAATAGCGCTAGTATAATGTAACAATGATGGTGATAAACGCGTGACCCGGGTTTTGCGCCAGAGCAAAAAAGTACGGTTGGAAGTTTGAACTCCGCAGAGGAACCTACTTTCGAGCCAAATTTTTGCAGTTATTTTCATTTCAATCGTAAACAGCGTTGCCAACTGGTACACCAGATACGAAAAATGTGGTATATTTTCTTGCTATTTGGTAGGTAAAGTTTTGGTTTGGTAGCCTATATTTCTGGTACACTTAGAAAAAATGCTTGAACTCAGTCTATCGGGGGTAAAACGCAAAAACCACGTTATCGCAACTCTTCTTCAGCCAGTCAGCATTTGAGTCCTCGATTATGCTTGGACTCGTAGCTTTGAAAGGAATCGTGTTTATGAAATCACGCAGCTCAGATGGCCGAGTGGCATGGAGCGTCTGTCTCTTGAGCTGTAGACTCGGGTTTGATTCCGGGTCGGGTCAAACCAATGACTTTAAATCTGGTATTCACAGCTTCCCTGCTTGACGTTCAGCATTAAAGGGACAGTGTGGAGAAGTTTACTTGTTGTGCCGTTGGGAAAGGCACTTAGCGGGATTCCCCCATCTTGGTGTGGTAGACAGATGGCTGGCAACTCCTAAGCGAGCTCGTATAGCGCATTGATCGCTTTCTCGTGATAGAAGGATAAATATGCTACTAACTAACTAACTAATTCTTTGTGAGGAAGAAGATAAAATTTAGTCATAGCTGCTGTCGATGTAATAAAAGTCTTGCGTAGAGAGAATATAAAGCTAGCGTAGGCTAATTACTTGTTACATTCACAACACATCGCAAGTATCTGTAAGTAGCATACTCAGCAGTGTAACCGGTTACCCTTTATCGTGCATTCTAGGTAGTAGTGTACTTGGGATAGGTAGCGGGGTTGCGCGTTTTCTCATGACTGCTGAGTATGCTACTTACAGATACTTGCGATGTGTTGTGAATGTAATGCTTTTGCTCAGTCAACTGTCCTTTTCATCCTAATTACTAGTGCAATTGTATAATAGTATTTATTAGTAGTAGCAGTTTATTTATCCTGACAAAATCAGGATGAACGGTAAGGCACGAGAAAAAAGCAGCAAAAAACGTAAGTCTTAAGATCAGCTTTAAGCCTATAATACAAATACATCCTCATGCAAATATGTTTGGAAAGGAGCAACGCAAAAAACGCTAGGTAAAAGATTGGTCAGGAATCTTAAATGTAAGGACTTCTTGCTTACCTTACCCGGTTTTGCAACCAAGCATAGTTCGTCTAACTATGCTTGTTTTAACGTTTATTCGTTTTGTTGCGCACTCCTTTTCTGAGGCATATTTTCTGTTGTTATTTTTTTATTGTCATTTGCCGGTCATTCGCCTCTGTGCACGTAATACAAGCAAAACTATTGTTGTAGTATTCATCTTCAGAAACTTCTTTACCTTTAAAATATCGCGCGCGTAAACCGTACAGAGAAGCCAATAAGCTGTACAGTACACTTGTACAGTCCATGCATAGAACGATAACAATTATGTCAGCCTACTTACTACTTTGTCGCAGTGTTTGACGTCATATATGTAATGAAAATATAGGCCTCAACGGCCCCCCTCCTGAAAAAAATTTCTAACTACGGGCCTGAAGTGCACAGTGGATAATGTGTTTTTATTTCAGGTTAAATTGTACTGTATAATATTTACAGTCAAACCTCGTTATGCCACCCGTAGGGACCGAGCTAATAGGGCGTAGTATCGAGAGTGGCATAGTAACGAGAGTCGACACAATGACTGCCGCATACTGTACTTAATGTGCTGTACTCAAGGGTGGAAACCTGGCTACTTGGCGTTAGGGTGTCAGTTTCAGTTTCGGTGTGTTGAAACCCAGATGTCAGGTTTCAGTTTTGGTTTGGTTTCACGGCTGTTGAAAAATCGGTTCCAGTTTCGGTTTCAATTTTGCTTACGCGCAGCTTCGGTTTCTGGGTTTCAGTTTCCGTTTATGTTTCATCCAAGAAAGTTATTTTACTATGAATACGTAATATTTAAATCCTCTACTTCTTGGCGTTTTTGTTTCATTACGATGATAAGTAGCAGCTCAGATGGACGAGTGAGGAGAACAATTGCTTCGGAAGTTGTCAACTTGAGTATAATTCCACGTTCGGTAAAACCAAAGACTCAAAAATTAGTATTCACAGCTTCTCCATTTGACGCTCAGCATTAAAGGAACTGTACTGGTAATGATGGTGATGATAATTTTAAACACCCAAAACCTTAGAAAATTTTGAACAGGTTTTAGTTTCAGTTTCGGTTTTGACGTTTCAAGAAAAAACGGTTTTGGTTTAAGTTTAGGTTTTCAAAATTTTGGCTAAGTAGGTGTCAGTATCAGTTTGGGTTTCCAAAATTTCCATTAAAACCGGGTTTTCAGGTTAACGTGTATGTTTGAGTTTCCACCCTTGACTGCATTAATGAAAGGATAAACGCTACGCACGAAACGATAAACGGCTACACAGTATAATTATGTACATGTTATTTCCCTGGCCAGTTCGGACCGATTCAGCTCCTTCTTCGCGGCATCTATGATTTCCTTCTCCTTTAACGTAAATTCAGTTCGGTTGCGCTTTAAAGTCGACATTGTAGGCAAAATTTAGAATTCGAAAATACTGCCCTGTATTGTACATTCGATTGTACAGCATTGTGAAGCAAAACATGGCGCGCACAGGTAAATGCTGTACTACATTGTCATGTCACAAGGCTGTTTTATCTACAGCAGTGCTCTTCAACCTTTTTAAAGTGCCTGTGAATGCAATTTTTCATTTTTGCACCCCGTAGTTGCTACAGCAAAGAGATATCCATGTTATTTGTACCTTACCGATTCTCAATTTTTTTTGTAAATTATTATATTTTCAATTCCCTTTTGCGAAGATGACAGCTAAAACATTGAAATCGCTAATGTACTTTGGCGAGGAACCCCTAATCTACTTTGGCGTTTGTCACGGAACCCCACGAACAAAATGTAAGAAGTTGCGAATTGTTTTGGGGGAGGGGTCTTTTGTACAATTAAAGTGCTTGGCTCATTATCGTCCGCACCTTCGCTATTCTTTCGCTTCACTTATGAAAATATGCTATTTTGCTTCATATGATTTGACTAGACAATAATAATTTGGTTAGACAGTGTTTATTACGTCTACGCTATTCTCCGACACTGTTTTTACGAGTACACTATTCTCGCACCTTACTGATCAGCATGCTTCCCATTGTATGGACAAAATGTCGGAATCTGACTTCGGGTTCGAAAATTCGAATTCAAAAATTCCGAATCTGAGCCCATAGAAAGGAACTGCAGGTTTGACCATTTGTCAGCTAAACACTTTAGGTTTGAAGATTCCGCACCTGAGCCCATACAAAGGAGCGTTTTTGCTACGCCATTTCGCCCATACAAAGGAAAAAATCTGATCAATAGGGTGCGTAATCTCTCTACAGATGCTCTGAGTCTGTAGCCGACTCTGCTGTCTGCTCTTACTTCAACATCAGCTGTGATCGGCTACATCGTATAACTGTGATGCAACAATGACGTTCTAGTTAATAGCATGACAATGAACTGCAATAAGTGACGCAAGAAATATCACAACCACTTCTAAGTACTGCATGACGGCGGCACGGTGATGAAAAAATTCTGAAAAACGCATCAGTATACTGAAATACGAAATTTATTCTTCTAAAAATGATGGGCCTTTGTAGAACCCCCTCGGAACCCGTAAAACTCAAGGAATCCAAAAGAGAACTCTGTAGACTACCGAACGGAAGGGACAATTAAGGATGATTTATTTTTAATAAGAATTTGCATACTAGTAGTATTATTAATACAGAAGGTTCTTGGTTTAATGGCATGAAAATCTATAGGTTGCACTGCTTGTGTAATGTGTATGTTTTGTTTTTTATTTTCTGTTTTCGTGTTGTTTTTTTAGGTGCAGCGACCGTGCTAATTTTTTTTTTAAACGCTTTAGTTCTATGTTTTTATCTTGAGCATGTTCAACGTATAACGTTTTGTCGCTGTTTCCTTATTTTTATCCAAGCTGTTTTTTGTGTTGATGATGGCGTTGTTTTACGGTTAAAAATAAAAAAATCCTACTACCTACTACTACTACATGTTATACGAAACCCTGTGTTTTAGTATGCTGATGCGTAGCCTATTTCTGAATTTTTTGCATCACAGTGCCGCCCTCATGCAGTACTTAAACAAGTGGTCGTGATATTTCTTGTGTCACTTATTATAGGGTTCCGCGGAACCCCTGTTGAAGAGCGCTGATCTACAGTACAGTACTGCACAGCCTACCGTACGCGGCGTAGTACCGAGATTTGGGGATGGCATAGTAAATTTGCAACCTCTATATTTTTTCTATTGAATTATGGGAACGGTCAAAAGTGGTATAGTAGCGAGGTGGCGTAGTAACGAGATTTGACTGATTGCCTTTGGCCACACGTATAAAAAGATCAGTATAACAAAGCCGTAGCATCGTAGAGTTAATTTGCAGGATAGGCTACAGACGTCTCATGAGATCTTACAGTTTTTTCTATTGAAATATTATAACCGCTGTGTGTTGTACTCAACAGTATTCCAACAATGGTCCACCTGGTCAGTTTGCTCTAAAACTTGTGGAAGTGGAGTTCAACACAGAAGCAGAAATTGTACACAACATTGTCAAGTTGGTACAACAGTAGATGTTCGGGACCGCGAATGTAGTGCAAATCCGTGTCCAGGTGATCTTAATATTTTCGTTTGTCTATAATTGTAAAAGTTTATCTATAATTGTAAGTGCTTTGGCGTAATGTGAAAAAAGAGATATTGGCTAAATGCGATTTGCGTTATGGAGTTATCATCTGTTTTTTCTTTTAGCTAAAAATCCAAAGTTACCCTAATACCCAATCTACCACCAGAAGATTTACAATTTATTGCATATGAGAAATTTGCAAGGGACAAATTAATGTTTCGACTATAACAAAAGTCTCGTCAGCCTTGCTACGCACAGCCAATCCAGGCTAAACTCATTCCAGACTGTAAAGACTCTTTTTTGCATTGCTTTACCTGAACATCTCGACTTCATCTCTTTTCTAGGTTGTGCCCTATTTTTGGAAGGCGACTGGCCCCAAACAACGATACCCAATGAAAGAGCCTGTAACTACTAACCCACAACTAAGTTACTGGTAGCCTAACTGGCCCACATCACTAGAAGCCCCCATGGCAACCCACTCATTTGCAGCTGCAGACGCGTTTCGACCTTATTATGGTCTCATCAGTGCAGCATAGCAACCTCCCCCACCTTCCTGGGAAAAAAAAAATATTCTAACCTTCAAAAGAACTACACACCCTAAATCTAAGCCACTACTCGTTCTGCTCAAGGTAGAACATTTGAAATATAACCTTCAGAGAATTAGTACATGCTGGATTATGATGTCACAGATTCCCTGTAAACAATCGATAAGAATAGAAATGATCGGTTGGTTTAAACATTATTTTCCCGGTAATCTGAGAAGGAATTTTTTGTTTACGGTTTGTAGCTATATCAGTTACCAAAACCTGCAAAAAACCTCTCTGCCCAACCCGTTCGCCCGTGAAAAAGCGGGGGACAAGGCAGGCACTGTGTCTGCGCATGCAGCCCAGAAAACACAGTGAACGTCAGCGCTTATCGGTGGTTTAACAGAACAGAACAGAATTTATTGTTGATTCGCCTTGACGTAAACTTAATAAGCACTCACAGAATAAAACAATGAAATTTAGCAAGACCAGGAAGCATCGAAGAACCCTAAGGTTTTCTAGTCTAGATGCTTCCTGATTTTGTTGTGAGATCGAAATTTAAATTACGAGCATATTAGTCACCATAACGAGAAGGTTAGGAGGTAATGTAAAAACAATATACAAAGAAACTAAAAAAAGAAATCAGACAAAAAAAAAAAAAAGAGAGAAGGCAAACATCAAACAACAATATGAGCGAGAATCATACGACAGTTCCAAAATGTAATTAAAATTCAGTAGAAAAATATGTAATTCTAATCTATTAAAATTTATCTGCTTCCAAGAACGCCTTGGAGTCAATATGAAGACATCAAATGAATTTTATATTTTTGTTTAAAGACACCCCAGCGATTATTCTTAATTGAGCTGTTGAGGCTACTCCATAATTTTGTGCCCCGAAAAGCCAAGAGGTTTTGAGTAATTGATTTTGTTGATTGTGGAATAAAATATACGCACTTGTGGATTTGTCTGGTGTTATGAGAATGGATTTCTTCAATTTTGGTAAATTGTGATGATAAAACTGCTGGAAGTTTTTTGTTATGTAGTAGATACATAAATTTTGCTATTTCAAATTTATAGATGTCGTTTAATTTCAAGAGATTTCAGTGTTTGTAAAGCTGAGATACGTGCGAATACTTCTTGCTATATGTCATTAAGCGAACGACATTGTTAAGACGCACATTTATTTCCCTCATGTAAGACTTAGCAGATGTACCCCATAGTGTAATGCCATACTGTATACGACTATATACGAAACTAAAATATAACATTAGAAGAGTATCATCCGTAACATACTGTAACTTCGAAGTCGATAAAGCAATCCAGTTATTTTAGCTAATTGTAAGGATAAGTGTTGTATATGTGTTGACCAAGATAGTTTTTCATCCAGGTACAGCCCTAAATATTTGGTTGATGAACATCTTTCAATCTTATCTTCATCAATTGAAATATTAAATGCTGAGGACACTATTTGCTTCGGATTTTTGTTTATAAGCAGGTAGCAGGACTTTGAGAAATTCAAAGTTAATTTATTTTCAATTAACCAATTCTTTACTTTGTCCATTTCCATGTTGATTTTCCTTTCTAAGAAGAGCAAATTTTTATCAGCTAAATTTAAATGAGTGTCATCAGCAAAGAGAGTTGTGGCAAATTGAGAGCATTGAGGTAAATCATTAATGTACATTAAAAAAAGTAAGGGCCCTAATGAAGATCCCTGAGGAACACCACAAGAAGATTGAAGCAGATCCGATTTATAATTTAATAATTTAGTGTATTGATAACGGTTGGTTAAGTAGTCACGCAGAAGTTCAAGTGCAATGCCTCTAATTCCAAAGTAATGATCCAGTTTCCAAATTAGTCGTTCATGGTTCACAGTATCGAATGCTTTGGAAAGGTCAAGAAAAATGCTGCAGTTGTACATGCCATTTTCTATATTTTTTAATAAATTATCGTATATACTTGTAATTGCGTGAATGGTTGAAGAATGTTTACGAAATCCAAACTGATGCTCGTTTAACAACTTAAATCTTACTAAATAAGAGTAAATTCGGCTATAGAGCATTTTTTCAAAGATTTTGCTAAATTGGGATAGCAATGAAATGGGTCTGTAATTAGTTGCTAATGTAGGGTCGTCTTTCTTAAATACAGGTACAACCTCAGCTATCTTGAAAATGTCAGGGAAAACGCCTTGCAATTGACAAGAGTTGTACAACTGACTTAAGAATGATGCTATAACAATTTTGCCATATTTTATAAATTTAGTATGACAGTCAACACTACGATTTGCTTTCTCATCTTTCAATTGGTCAATAACATCACACACTTCCTGAGGAGTTGAGGGGTATAGAAATAACGATTGGTGAGTTGATGAAAATGTTGTCGGTTTGCTTGGTGCTGGAGATTTGGTAGCTGAGATATTTTCGGCCATTTTAGGACCAATATTTACAAAGAAATTGTTCAAGTAGTTTACAATATCTTGTGTATCTGTTATTTCATCGTAGTTGGTTTCTTTCTTGAGTTTGAGTGGGAGTACTCGAGTGTGTCGCTTAATATTGGATAGTTTGTAAATTGTTTTCCAAATTTTTTCTGGATTATTTTTATTTTCAGTTAAATTTTGTTTGTAATAAAGCTGCTTTGCGAGAATGATGGTTCTATTTAGAGAATTGCGGTAAGTTTTATACAGTTGGAGAAGTTTTTCATTATGCATGTTATGAAGTTCTTTAAACATTCTGTTTTTTTTCTGTATTGCTCTAAGTAATCCTGGTGTTAGCCAGGGTTTTAGTTTTAAGTGTTTCTCTTTTCGTGTTGCTTTTCTTAAAGGAGCATTTTCATCTATTGTTTTATTTAAAATTTTAAGAAATGATTCTGCCTGCTGGTTTAGAGATAGGGTGGTTGGAATATCTAGATTTTCTGATAGATTTTGTAGAAATAAGTCAGGATGAAATCGTTTCATGTCACGAAAGTAATACACATTGGTATTTTTTGAGACACTTTTTTTGGTTGAAATTAAAACAAAAGGTGCTAGATGGTCCGAGATATCACATAAAGCTACCCCACTTGTGGAAGTATTAACAATGTCAGAAGTATAGACGTGGTCAATTAAAGTTTTGGAAGTTGAAGTTATTCTAGTGGGTATGTCAATTAGACATCTACAAGAACAGCTAACAAGAGAATTGGCATACTGTCTAATTCGATCATTTTCTGGAATATTCATTAGGTTGATATTGAAATCACCGATTACATAAAAGGGACGATTGGTTTTGTTTAATTGAAGATATATTTCATGCATTTTGGCAGTAAATTGCTCCAGTTCGTTTGCAGCGTTGATGGGGTGCCTATAAACAACGCCAACGACAGTAGTTCGTTTGTCAGTTTTAATGTTTATCCACAAGTTTTCTACAAAGGAAAGATTACAATTAACATCGTAATTAATCTCAAAGACAAGTTGTTTTTTAACGTACATTCCTACACCTCCTGCAGCCGTAAGGCTGTCCGAATGAAGGAATTCATACCCAGTTAGATCAATATTACTTTTTATTTGGCCTTTTTTTATTTTGGTTTCACTAATAGCAATTATGTCTGGTTGGTGGGATAATGAGGCTACGAAATTAGATAAGCTATCCACGTTTTTCTGTATACTTCTTACGTTGATATGTAGCAAGAATATGTCATTGTTCTTCTTAGTGGTTAGATCGTTCAGAGATTTGTAGTCATGATAATTACATTTAACGAATAGTTCGTCACAGTTATCGTTGTTTGTTTTATTTAGGTCTTGTGAGTAATAAATAGCTCGATTGATGTTTGATCATTGGGTCAGTGTACATGCCATTGGCATTGAATTTGGGTTTGTATTTATGTCAGGATCGACGTTTGTGCTGTCAGTACTGTTTTTGTTGTGGTTGGTTAAAAAATTTGGCTTTGCCATCATTGGTATAACAAGTTATCAATTAAATATTTACATAGCACGAGTTAACACAAAACAAAGTTGTCAAAACAAAGTTCACCGCATCAAGCTGAGCGAAGCTTCCTTGTCCACCTCCACATTATAATTTAGCGGTGGATAACTGAATTTAGTGAAATCTATGTCGACACCAACTTTGAATAGATCGTCGGGGGAAGTTACAGTCAGCCAATTGCCAGTTCCTGGATCTTTACCGTTTTCGTCAAGTGGCAAACCTTCTTTGACTGCAGACTTTTTGAACCTAATTTTGCCATTGATAGTATGTATCTGCACGAAGTCATTATCGCACTCGTTTTTTAAATACCGAAGCAGTTTTGCTCGAATCGGGGTTAAATCTTCTGCAATAAAAACATACTTGAATTCATTGTTGCTTTTCAAGCCAGATTTGCGGAATAGAAATTCATTGCGTTTCTTGAATGACTGAAATCGAATAATGATGGGGCGAGGTTTGCCATTTCTTTTCTTTGTTCCTAGTCGATGAGCACGTTGGATGTCAGCGTTGGTTAAATCAATGTTGAGTTCATTAGCAATTTTCAACACTTTTTCTTCACCGTCGTCTTTATTGCTCAGCGTTTCTGGTATATTGTGTATCTGAATATTCTCACGCCTTCCGTACTGCTCAAGGCTGTCTAGTTTGTAGTTCGTGAGATTTAAAGCTTGTTTTAGCTGGGAGTTTTCAGCCTTAACCGCATTGATAGTTGCTTTGCTTTCTGCGAGTTCTGTCTTAAGGTTTTTTAGCTCATCTTTCAATAATGTAACAGTTGTATAAATTTGTTGGAGTTGACGTCGATCGCTTTCGTTAAAATTACAACTTTGATCCTTCGGACGGCTCATGTTAGCACCCGTACTTTTTCTTGCACTTTTAGACATGATGATTGTGACGTTATAATAATAAAAATGGTAGCTGGACTGCTCCTGATATCAAGTGAAGGCTAACCTGTTATAATTTCACTATATTCTGAATTTTAAACTGTTCTATCCTTTATGCCAATGAAAATATTTGATTAGCTTGAAATTCTTCTTCCGAATGGCTAAATTTTAGTCCCAAAAATTTTTTGATATCCTACTAATTTTGCGAAAAAAGTTAGTACAGACCAGAGCAAAATTTTCACGTCCTTCTTCGATGACTTCAAGTCGGGAAAAAAAAAAAAACATCAATACCCCGGTACGTTTTTTGCAGGTTTTGGTAACATCATTACCCCGGTACGTTTTTTTGCAGGTTTTGGTAACTGATATAGTTACAAACCGTAAACAAAAAATTCCTTCTCAGATTACCGGGAAAATAATGTTTAAACCAACCGGTCATTTCTCTTCTTATCGATTGTTTACAGGGAATCTGTGACATCATAATCCAGCATGTACTAATTCTCTGAAGGTTATATTTCAAATGTTCTACCTTGAGCAGAACGAGTAGTGGCTTAGATTTAGGGTGTGTAGTTCTTTTGAAGGTTAGAATATTTTTTTTTCCAGGAAGGTGGGGGAGGTTGCTATGCTGCACTGATGAGACCATAATAAGGTCGAAACGCGTCTGCAGCTGCAAATGAGTGGGTTGCCATGGGGGCTTCTAGTGATGTGGGCTAGTTAGGCTACCAGTAACTTAGTTGTGGGTTAGTAGTTACAGGCTCCTTCATTGGGTATCGTTGTTTGGGGCCAGTCGCCTTCCAAAAATAGGGCACAACCTAGAAAAGAGATGAAGTCGAGATGTCCAGGTAAAGCAATGCAAAAAAGAGTCTTTACAGTCTGGAATGAGTTTAGCCTGGATTGGCTGTGCGTAGCAAGGCTGACGAGACTTTTGTTATTGCATATGGATTTTACTATCAACTATCAGAGCAAGTATTACTATCAAATCTTTTGCGCTCCGTTTTCTTGGATCTGACAGATTTTACAGTCAGACAGGAATCACATCAGTTTAAATAACCTGAATGCTAAAAAGTGATATACAAAACTATAAAATGCGTAGCCTATTACCAACTTCATCTTATTCATAGCTTGCATCACCTCCTCATCAGTTACTCCTTCAACTGGTCCTTCAACCATATCTACTTCTACCATCTGATCCCATTCATTTTCCACAGTCATGATCTTTTCCATGTGTTCCGTCCATGATTTCCCACGATCTTTCTCACTGACTACAAGTCTCCCATCTTTATCCTTCATGCAACCTCCACCATCTATGTCCCTTCCCTCCTTTCTCGTGAACTTCACAAACTTGAAAACCTCGTTTGGTTTGGTTTGGTGCATAGCCCATTTATTTCTTCAGCCTGTTGGCTTTAGCAATTACTTTCTTTGTTTCGTTTCCGGCCTTCCTACACTTATTTTTATTTCCGCAAATCTATTCGTGTACCACTACTTAAACGCTATCTTTTTCCGATCTATCGCATCCTTTACTTGCTAGTTCCACCACCATGTGTTTCTCCGATCACCCCTCGCTTTCGTCTTTCCGCACAATTCATCACAAGCCTTTAAAACTTCGTTCTTATAAGACTCCCACAAATCCTGTGAGTCAATGTTCACCAATTTTCTGATTCTTTCCTCAAATTTCTTTTTGATCTCTTTTTCCTTCAGCTTCCACACCCTCCATCTCACTCTTTTACTCTTCTTCACTGAATTCTTCAATTTCTGCTCCTCTATTTCCACCACTACCAGCCTGTATTGCAATTCCCTAGAGATAACTTTCACATCTCTTAGACACTTTCTCTTTTCCTTTCCAACTAGAACAAAGTCCATTTCTGTATCATTTCCACCCGAACTGTAAGTCACCTTTCTTTTATCCTTCTTCTTGAACCAAGTGTTTACTACACACAACTCTTTCTGATCACAGAAATCTAGTAACATTCTTCCTTCAGCGTTGTTTTCTTTGTTCCATACCCTCCATGTATACCTTCAAATCCTTCCGCACATTTCCCAACATGGTCATTGAAATCTCCCAATCCCAACACCAAATCATTTTCGTTTGCCACGCTCCACTCACGTGTCATTTCCTCATAAAATCTCTCCTCCTCAGCATCTGGTTTTCCACTTTGTGGTGCATAAGCACATATTACTAATCCAATGGCCATGACTCTGTCACACCTTCTTCTGACTTCTACCACTTTCTCACACAGATCTTCTTTTACCAATATACCCACGCCTCCAATTTTATCATCATTTCCACACCACCATAGTTTGTACCTTTTTCCCTTGACGCCGAAAAAGCGAGCTCCTTCACCTCTCCATCTCACTTCCTGCAAACAACATACATCCACCTTTCGCTTTCTCAGTTCTTCGCACACCTCCGTTTCTCTGCCACATATACTGCCTACATTCCAACTTCCAAATCTTACTCCAATCTGTTTTTCCGCTTTCTCCTTATGAATCTTTAACCCGGGGATTCTTAGCACCCCCTGCCCATTTAAGGGCTGCCGGGGATTGGGGGCCAAAATTTTCGCATCATCATGAGGTTATGTTGGAGCATGTATTTTATGGCCGCATGCCCTTGCTGACGCCAACCATAGTTCTAAGCAGTGGGCCTAGTCTTTGCCTAAAAAGGCATGCCCTGCAAGGCAACAGGGTTGTTGAAGTAGTTTAGCCGACCAGTTGAGACCGTTGCCCGTGTGGCGCCCCGCGGAAGCTCTACCCAGTTAAGCGCAGACAATAAGACTAGTATGCAATGTACACCAAATTCCTGGTCGACTGTACAAAGCATAAAAGTACTATACCCATTGTCTACGCTAACCGCACATGTTTACAATTTTTTTAGTGGGCTAGTGCAAATAGAAACGTATTAAAGCTGCAAACGTTACAAATTATTTGATTTTCTATTTTCTAAGGAAATTATCGTCATAAAATCAATGCTTGCTCACAGAGAAAGTGAAGTCCCCCCCCCCCCTACCACCTTACTCTTTTTCGAAACTCATTAGTTTTTTCTTATTTTGTGCTCACAGCTGCAGCGAATTCTTTGCAGTGAAAATTAGTTAAGATATACGATGATCTTCAACCAAGGGTTTCTGCCCTGCAGCCTGCATGAATGCAACAAGCTGAGGGTCTGTTCCAATTTGATTTTACTCCACCGGTGTATGAAAATTTAATCGTCAGCTTAGCAAATGTCTGCCACTTCCTGCGCAGTACTTCTAATCAGGGCTGCGAACTCGGTCGATTTTTTGTCGAGTTTAAGTTCGAGTTTGAGTTCAGCTTATTTTACGAGTTCAAGTTCGAGTTCAGCATTTTCATTTTCGCGAGTTCAAGTTCGAGTTCAGTGAAAATTTATCAATTTCTTTCGAGTTTAGAAAGAAAAAAGAATATCTTAAGCATGGCGCAAGTCGTTTTGAGTAGAAACAAGTAATTATTGAGTAAAATATTTTCGAGTTCGAATTCAAGTTTTCAGCCCAAAATATTTACGAGTTTCAGTTCTCTGCTCAGACTTTTCTCGAGTTTTAGGTCGAGTTCGGTAAAAAGATCGGGTTTTTTCGAATTTAAGTTTGAGTTCGCAGCCCTGCCTTTAATTGAGCTCTGTACAGAAGCTATATATTTGCTCTCTGTAAGCATCAAGGCACTGTATGCTATTGTATTTGCATTGTACTCGAGAAGTTCTGGTCACAGGAAAATAGTTTTACCAGAAATAGGTCCTATACGTAATTTTGGCACAATTTGAGCCTCAAGGTTTGGAAAATCGCAAACGTTGGCTTCGGATCCGGGCTAAGATCTTGCTTGAGTTTACAGCGTCAATACAATCCAAGTATAACAACCATGCATACAAATGAGCCTACAGCGGTGACTGTGGTGCGTAGTGAATTAAGGTACCCTCACTGCAAACCAGATCTTTACTGTGAGCAACGTAGCTCACGCATTTCTCAGGCCTTTGATGGAAAATACCGTGGGTGCTTTTGATTGGTTTTTATTTTGGGTTTTGCACACTAGACCACGTAAGTTTAAGCCCAGCACCAGCGGTATAGGCGTATTCAGGGAGATCCAAGAAGCCATGCTCTCCGCTGGCCCTATCGTTGTAAGGTTGTAGAACACACCTGCACGTCATTTAATCAAATGCGCCAAAGCTAAAAGAGTTGCATCCTCCTTTCATTTATTTTAGCCAAGCTTTCTGAGATATGTTACTTTTTATAATTTGAAAAATTGAAAATTAAAAAAATAAAAAATTTAGCCAGTGCCATTTCGCTTTCATCTTTTAAACTAACCCCATACCCCCTTTTCTTATACTATTAATTCTATTGTTTTGTTTTTTAATTTTTGCTTCAATCATTCGCTTCGACTCAGAAAAGTCAGTTTCTTGATCTGTAGTTAGAATTTAGAAAATATTTTGCATGCGTTGTTAAAGATCATAGCCTAGAACACCTATACACGTCATCCCATCATATGTGTCTAAACTAATAATGATTGCAGCCTCCTTTCATTTATTTTAGTCCAGCTTCTGCTTTTGGACATGAACTATTAAAATATTTTTGTATTGTCTGGCACTATAATAATGACTGCAGTCACTGCAGGTATCGGTATGTCCTTTTCCGATAAGAAAGTGTGCTGAAGCGAGTTTTTTTTACGTGAAAACCATAAAAATCCGTTGGCGGCTGGGGGCTCTGCCCCCAGCCCCCTTACCACCGCCGGCTGGGGCTTCGCTCCTAGCCCCCAACAATGTCCTCCTCCTTTGTTAAATCGTGGGGCCACACTGATCACGCATAATGTTCATAATTAAGGAGCGGTTTAAGGTATCAAAATAAATTTCGATTTATCATCCAAAATTTGGGGTATCATGACCTATTTTGGTGTCTTTTCCTAACTTTCTTTTTTCGTAATGTAATTCACTACTAAATACGGCTTTTACAAAGGTTGTGATCAGTATCTGTTTAAGTTGTTACTCGGGCCCCTCCAAATTTTTTGGCTGCACGACGCCTCTGGTACCGCGAGCGAAAAATGTACCAGCAGTAACATAACCAAGAGAAGTTGCGCTACGTGTTTTCAATAGCTGCCATATTCAATTTATTCATGGGTTGTTGCACAAATGTTAGTCATTTCTAAAACAGTGCGCAGTCGCCAAAGTTTCCGCGCACGCAGACTACAAAAAATTAGAGGGAACATTGCTCATGAGTTATGGGCCCATTTCCGGGTCTTAGCGCCGGTATTTGTATTTTAGTGGCATATTTATCCTCCTATCACGAGAAAGCAATCAAAGCGCTATAACGAGCGCGCTTAGGAGTTGCCGGCCACCTGTCTACCACATCAAAATGGGGCAATACCGGTAAGTGCCTTTCCCAACGGCACAACAAGTAAACTTGCCGGCTTGTTCTCCACACTGTTCGTTTAATGCTGAACGTCCAATGGGAAGCTGTGAATACAAATTTTAAAGTTATTAGTTTGACCCACCTCGGAATCAAACTCGACTGTACAGTTCCACAGGCGGACGCTCTTACCACTCGGCCATCGGAGCTGTGCAACACAGCCTCGAACTCCCACTAAGAAATGTCACAGCAGCGGCGAACCGCTGGCTATTCTGGTAAAATGATACAGTTTTTTTATGTGAATTGACAGTACCGTTATACACATTATGGAACCAATGGTCGAAGTGCTCAACGACATGTGGAAGTGGATTGCGACAAAGAACGAGAAAGTGTCTTTTACATTGTCACTTATCAAGAGTCCAGGATCTACGTGAATGCAATAGGAATAAGCCATGCTGAACAGGATTAACAGTTCAATGGGCCTGGGGCTCATCTGTTACAGACTTACAGTAGGCTATATCATCAAATTTTGTTTTCAGTATACAATAAAAAACTAAATACTTTGACTTCGTCTAGTCCCAGGGTGAACGGAGCTTACGGCTTTGCCCTCTGGCCCCCCTCTTATCACAACAACTGACAAACCGCACATAAGCACTTAAGCTTTTCAATCAGGTGCTTATTGCATATTCCTCGAAGGGAAGAAACGCATCTGATTGAATTTCCACGTAAGGTTTGGCAAAATTAGAGCCTGTAAAGGCAATTGTTCATTTTTGCACGTTGCTATGAAGAGGAGATAATCCATGTTGTTTTTGCGTAACCGGTTCTCCATTTTTTGTAAATTATTTTCCTCTTCAAGGAAGATGACAGCTAAAACGTTGAAATTGCTGCAGCGACAGTGACGTCATCCCAGTCGTAAAGTTTCGCGGTAGTTTCAGTTGTGGCATCTCGATAGCTGGGTAGAGCTGTGGTGATATCGATGTGCCTTTGCAAAGATACTTTATTTGCATAATTGCAATGTTTCGCGTAGCTGCAATGTTCTGCGTAATTGCAACGCTTTGCGTACTTGCAAGCAAGGGCGTTGGAAGATGGGGGCTGAAGCCCCCCCTATATTTTTTCAGCCCCCTTATTGAAATTTTGAGCCCCCCTTCAGCCGCCCCTTTCAAAAATTTATAACTCCAGTACATCCTATAGCACTTCAGCGATGGCTTATGGCGTCATTTGCTATTCCTTTTTTTTTCTTTATTGATATCATCAAAATAAATCAACAACGTACTAACTTCTGCAACATTGTGACAAAAGTGAAAAAAATCGCCAACTCTCGTCAGCCTTGCTACGCACAGCCAATCCAGGCTAATACATTTCCTGGTAACTTCGTGTACAAAGCTCTTAGAGCTTTACTATGATGTCACAGTTAAATTTTCTCCAATTTAAAAAAAAAAGAAACAACAAAATATCAAATTAGAATTACAGCAGCTTATCCTAGAAGCAGTGGCGTAAGAAAAAATTTTAAAAAGAGGGAGCATAATTTCCACATTTTGTTTCAAGCGTATTTTTTTCGGCAGAGCTAATTTGAAGCTAATTGAGAAACAAGGAAAGCTCTAGGGGGGTCCTGGGGCATGCTACCCTGAAAATTTTTGAAAATTTACATGCTGTAATGGCTATTGTGTTTTTTGAATAATTTTCGGGCAAATTTTGTTGAAACTTTTTGACCCTAATTCTCGAGTGCTTCGCCAAATACGATTCATTTTGTTCGCACATTTTCGATTATGCGTGCTTCAGGCGAAAGGCTTACCGCTATCGAAGAGGTTTAAAACTATAGAAAAATGGCATTCGTCAAAAACATTTTTGAAAATGGCTGGTGGAAGGATATGCAATTATGCATACCCCTCATCCTAACCCCCTGAATTCCTCACTGGCCATAAGCTACACAAACTATCAAAAGAGTCTGGCATATTTCAGTCACTCGGCACCATCGTTTTTTTTTTTTTTTTTTTACTAAAGGGCAGAGTCAAAAGGGGGGCATGGCACAACGCCCCCCTCCCTAAATACGCTCCTGCCTAGGAGCCTGAGACTAGAAGCATGTGAACGGATAATAAGTTCATTTGAAGGAGGTTAACACGTTTACAAACGTCGATCTTGCTACTGTGTGTTATGCTAGCTAGAAGAAAGCTCATCAAGCTGTCTCCAAGTGACTTTTACTGAAGTAAAGTGCAGGCTTCGCCCCCCAGACGTTGGTGTGGTAACACAAATTTCAGCCCCCCCTACTTAAAAGTACTTCCAACGCCACTGGTTGCAAGGTTCTGCTACGACTGTCACCACATGATTATTCACAACCGGTATGCCATTGAACTTAGTCACAAGATTTGGCAAAAGAACTGGCCAAAACTGGTGGGCCGCCGAAGTCTAAGAACAATTTGTGCTCCGCTTCTACCATCCTACGGATTTTTACGATTTTCACGCAAAAACACTCATTTTAGCACACTTTTTGCTGGTATGAATTACCGCTGATATGTATTCTAGCACTAACAAAAAAAAAAAAAAATTAGAATTTGCTCAGCTACTTCAGATAATTTTGGTCTGGGCTTGCCTGCAATAACTTATTTTTTTCTTCAATCGTTGTTAAAAACCAGTATTCCAACTATACTCATCTGCGATGTTTAATTTAACTGTAGCTTTGTCAATGATTCGATGCCTGTCTGAGAATCAATATCGGGGTTCGCGTTTGATGTGGTAGGCATGGTCTATTTGTATTTCGTTGCACGATTGCGAAAGACTGCGTGCTGACATGTAATTTAGCAACGCACAACAAAGCGCTCTCGGGCAGCAACTCTGCTTTCTTGACTTGCTTGAGTAAAATGACCTACGAGATCGAGCTTACACAGAAAAGCAAGGAGGTCAGTATCGTAATGTATTCTTTATGTAACTGAAAAATTGTTACGAATCAAATACCAGAGGAAGGTTATTGTTTGATCTACTATGAGCCCTTGCTCCTGAGCTGTTGCTCGATTAACTGTTATCAATGGTCAACATCAAGGTTTCTTTACATCGTTTTGCTGTCGATCCTTGTCTCGGAACTTGTCGGTGAGTTTAAATAATTTAAATAATGCGTTATGTGTGCAATGGATGTGAAGATTAATTTCTGCCTTAATATTCGAATGTGTTCATGCTACACCGGTTGCGCTGCTTTGGACTAGTTTGTTGTAGGTTGTAACGATTCTGAATCGAGCTCTTGCTTATATGTTGTTGTAATTTGTGCTTTATCGTGACTGTTGGCGTCTAGCGTTGTGAATTATTGAAGTAGCTTAATTTAACTGTTTATATTTATTAATAGAAACCGTAAAAGACCAATATTCTACGTGTTCTGTATCGACCGTTAGACGACAAGGATCTTGGCACTCACTAAGGTCGTTACATTACCCTTCGGTTTTAAGATAGACAAAAAAGTTGGTAGGCTTATAGGAGACTCCAGGTGTAAAATTTCCGCTGCTTTTTAATTGAGTGTTAAAATAAATTCCTCATTTAAATCTCAGAAAATTTTAAAATTAAGTGTTTACTACCGTAGGCTGTGAAAGCTATTTGGGTTTTGGTAGATACGACGTTATGATTTACAAGCCACTATCACGTCATAAAGATTGGAATGTTATAAGCTAGGGGTGAGGAACCTGCGGCCCGCATAGGTTTTGAATGTGGCCCGTGTCAGAACTTTGTTAAGTGAACAACACATACTGGAGGAATAAAAAACATAAAGATTTCTTAAAAACTGCTTCAGATTCAAGTACATGCTGGATTTGTGGCATGAAAACGGCGCAAACGTTTCTGATTTAACGGTAAAAAATAACTCATCATGAATGTTCAGCAAATTTTGCGACGTAATATTGTGTATTTTTAAGGCAAAATTTAATTAAAAGAAAATGTGGCCCGCTGAAAATATTATGCAATCAATGTAGCCCGCTGTGCTTTACCGGTTTCCTACCCCTGTTATAAGCACTAGTCCATTTGCTTTTCACTCAGTCTAATCTTCAAAAAAAATGTATATTGTTCTGAGTGAAAACTAATTAATCAATGGAATAGTTTAATCAAGCGTCTGAAAAGTCAAATTTTTGACGTCGCAAAGATGCCATTGCATTACTGGAAGATGGAGGGATTTATGTAAAGTACATAACCACCTTGATGCATTATGCAGATTGTAAATCCATTTTAGTTGTAGAAAGAAAAGATTTAAAAAAAGCAAAAATCGGACAAAAAATAGCACAAAAATCTTCGTAACCTAATAAATCAAATGTAACTTAAACACACAAAAAGTAACTTTTCGTAACATTATAACTTCTTAAATACTGGCCCCACACCCGAGAAATTTTGGTTCCACGTTTTTTGTGTTAATTGGAGCCAGCAAAAAAAATTGGCCCGGATGGCAGATGCTTCCATATAGCCCGGGCTGTGAGTAAGTCTGTACAAAGCTTTTCTTGTACAAGAACAAAGCTTTTCCCTTGCAAAGTTACAATGACAGACCGAAACCAAAGCTGCCGACCCGGAAGGGTATCCACCCATCCCGATGCTCAGCCAAGGCTTACTAACCGGCAAACGTCCTTTTCAGGACGGGGCGATGTTTGCTCTGCTTCAGGGCACATCGTCAACAAGTTCCGAAGGCCAGCAATCCTGCAGCTGAACATTGAAGGTCTCACTGCAAGCAAGATGAATGTCCTTCACCATCTCGCTGTGCAGTTTGAGGCACTCGTCATCCTACTACAGGAGAGCCACTGTGCTTTTACGAACAAGCATGTGATTCCAGGCTTTGCACTAGCTGGGTCCTGTTTAAACAGGATACACGGTCTTGCTACATTTGTCCATGAGCGACTAAAATGGACCCTAGTAGATCAGTCCCCATTTACATCAGAGACTGAGTGGTTATGCGTAGACGTTGATGGCTATAAAATTGTCAACGTTTACAAACCTCCACTTACACCATTGCAGACTACCGACCTACCAGTGTTTCCACACCCTGTCCTGTACTCGAGTGATTTCAACTGCCCGCATGTGAATTGGAGCTAGAGCAGCAACAGCGCTGATGGAGAGTGCCTTGTTGCTTGGGCAAGCCTTTAGTCTTGTCCCTCTCCATGACCCAAAGGACATGGCCACTTTCCACTCAGGATGCTGGAACACTAGCACCAATCCGGACCTGGCGTTTGTTAGTGTTGGTCCTGATAGTCGCTTACCTGACAGGCGTATTTTAGAGAAGTTTCCTAGGTCACAACATCGACCTTCGCTGATTGTTCCACCAAGGCTCACTCTGTCAGTTCCGAGTATGCCTGTTAAGCAATGGAACTTCCGCAAAATCAAATGGAGCCATTACAATGCCCTGACCAATCAACTCGCTAAGAGCTTGTTGCCACCTGATACATCTGATGTGGACCGGGCATACCAGGACTTCTGTAATGCCATCAGCACAGCAGCCAAAAAGTATATCCCACGTGGTCGACGAAACGACCACACTTCATGTTGGGATGCTGAGTGCGAGAACCTCTATCAGATGTTTCTGCAATCGCCTGAGGGATCTGACTCTAGCAGGGCTGCTTCTGCCCTGCTGTCCAGGCTTGACAGAAAACGCAGGGACCGATGGACTGAGGGAGTCCAAACCATCGACTTTTCTCACTCCAGTCGTAAAGCATGGAGCATATTAAACAACTTAACTGGTAGATCACGACGCTACCCTCGGCACTGTGCCGTTTCAGCCAATGCCATCGCATCAGTACTGGTCAATAACGGCAAATACGAGGATATTGATCGCAAGTCATCCCGGCTTGTGTCTCAAGAAGTGTCTGGTCTCTGGAGGGCCTCTACAACAAATGCAGTGAATGTCTGTGGAACCTTTACTCCCTCAAAATTCGCAGCCGCCTTCAAACATCTGAAACCAGGAAAAGCTCCAGGACCAGACTCTATCAGTCTATCTGCCCTGAGCGTTTGCTCCATGCTGGAGCTGCCCTGAAATCCTGGCTGTGTGGCTTTCTTTCATTCTGTTTGCACACCTCAAAATTCCAAAAATCTGGACAAGAGCGTTGGTTGTCGCGATCCCCAAACCAATGAAACCTGTAGAGGACCCCAAGAGCTATCGCCTCATCTCTTTGCTCTGTGTCCCCAACAAGATCCTCGAGAGGCTCATTTACACCCGTATCGAGCCCATTGTCGACCCGCTTCTTCCTCGGGAGCAAGCTGGGTTCCGACAGGGGAGGTCCATAGTAGACCAAACTGTTCTACTTACCCAACACATCGAGGACTCATTTGAGACTAAAAAGAAAAGAAGGCCGGTGCTGTTTTTGTCGATCTGACAGCTGCTTATGACACTGTCTGGCATCGTGGCCTCACCTGTAAGCTGCTGAGACTCCTTCCTGATAAACACATGGTCCGAATAATTATGGAACTTATCCGGAATAGAAGTTTCACCCTTTCCATTGGTGACAGCAAGCGAAGCAGGTTGCGACGTTTGCGAAATGGCCTCCCACAGGGATCAGTCTTGGCTCCACTCCTTTTTAACATCTGCACATACGATCTGCCTTCCACAATTTCCCAGAGGTATGCGTATGCCGACTACCCGGCATTGATGCATACCTCGAAAGACTGGAAGACTTTGAAGGGCACTCTAAGCCAAGACATGACAACACTTTCAGCGTATCTCCAGACTTGGAGGCTGAAGCTCAGCCACACTAAGACGGTGACGACGGCCTTTCATTTAACCGAGAGGCGAAACGTGAGCTCAAAATCTTCAACAACGACAAACTATTGCCATACTGTCCAACTCCAACCTACCTTGGTGTAAAGCTGGACAGGTCGCTCACTTTCCGTCATCACCTAGAGGCATTGCGCAAGAAACTTTCCACTCGCGTCACACTGTTGAGGCGACTTGCAGGCTCGGGATGTGGTGCAGGAGCCAAAACATTGCGAACAGCCGCCTTGTCCTTGGTCTACTCCACAGCTGAGTACTTCGGACATGTTTGGTGTCGTAGTGCTCTCATTCGGCTAATCGACAGTTTTTTAAATGACGCCTTGCGCATTGTCACTGAATGTCTGCGACCCATTCCAACGGACTACTTGCCGATCCTCGCAGGCATCCAGCCAGCTGAGCTTCGCCGTCGAGGAGCGACACTCTCCCTGGCTAACCGCACCACCCTTAACCCTGATCATATTCTACATGAGCAGCTGGTCGGGAAACAAATTGCGTACCAGTGAAGGCTTAAATCAAGACGCCCGTTTGTACCCGCTGCGCAGAAACTACTGGATAGTCTGATTGAATCAGACGTTCGTGCAGCGCAATGGATGGGTTATGTATGGAACATGGAGTACTTGAAAAGTGCATCAAGGCTTCATGCTTTTATTCCCAGGGCCAGTTCTAAGCCTCTTGGAATGGGTTTGCCCAGAACATCTTGGGTAAAACTGAATCGTCTGCGGCCTGGCGTAGGGCGATTGCACTCATTCATATACAAATGGGGTGCTGCTCCTTCACCGAATTGTGAGTGTAGTGCCTCTGAGAAAACTGCAGACCACATTATTTCTACATGCCCCCTACATCGTGCACCAAAAGGAATACAAGGTCTGTTGGCCCTGGATGATGACACCCGACACTGGCTCAAAATCAACGCCGTCAACATCTAAACCGTCGGAAGAGGATGTCCAACCACACGACGACGACGAGCAAAAAAAAGTAACTTTTGTGACCTAAAATCTTTATCAGTAACTGTGTTACGGTATAATATGCTTTTTTTTCTTTAAAGGTTAATTGTCAACTCTGTTATAAGTTTTTCTTTTTGTTAATTAAATTTATCTTCCCAAAACTCTGACCAGCTAGTCAATAAATATAGCACCATCCTCTAACAGAACACCGCCTTTAACAGAACGCCACAATAGAAGAGAAGGGTTAAAAAATAGAGCGCTGTGGCAGTGTGGCGCTCAAATAGAGATTTCACGGTATGGCACGTATACGGTCACGGAAACAACGAGAGCACAGAACAGTAAGCTCTTTTGGAGCATATGAAAAAATGCAGTTGGGATCAGCGATGGCGGAAGCATTTCTAAAGTGTGGGGGGGGCCAAAACCATATGACCAGATTTTCTTCACCTACAACCAGGGCCGGCAGTGGCGTAGCGAGAAATTTTAAAAGGGGGAAGCATAATTTCCACATTTTGTTCTAGCGTATTTTTTCGGCAGAACTAATTTGAAGCTGATTGAGAAGCAAGAAAAGCTCTAGGGGGGTCCGGGGGCGTGTCCCCCGGAAAATTTGCATGCTGTAATGGCTATTTTAGTGTTTTTTCAATAATTTTCAGGCAAATTGTGATTAAATTTTTTGACCCTAATTCTGAGTGCTTCGCCAAACATGATGCATTTTGGAGTACAATCTATGGATTTTTTGAATATTTTAGTTACAAAAATAAGAGCCCAAATAATTTGAAACATTTGAATGTTAAAGACGTTTCAATTTAAACTTAAACCATTATCAATCTAAAAAATATCATTGCGAAAAAAGAGAAAAAGTTACTATACGGACAAGCTCGAAGCAAAGCATGAACATATGGATGCAATTAAAAACTTTTGGTTTATAATTTTAATTTGTTGAACCAAAAGTTTTTAATTGCTTCGATATGTTCAGCTTGTCCGTATAGTAACTTTTTCTCTTTTTTCGCAATGATATTTTTTAGATTGATAATGGTTTAAGTTTAAATTGAAACGTCTTTAACATTCATATGTTTCATATTATTTGGGCTCTTATTTTTGTGATTAAAATGACGCATTTTGTTCGCACATTTTAAATTTTGCGTGCTTAAGGAGTAAGGCTTATAGCTATCGAAGAGGTTCGAAATTATAGAAGAATTGTATGCATCAAAAACATGTATGAAAATGGCTGGTGGAAGTATGCATATCCCTCATCCTACCCCTCTGGATTCGCCCCTGGCCATAAGCTACAGAAACCATCAAAAGAATCTGGCACATTTCAGTCACTTGGCACCATTAGTATTGTTCTTGTTTACTAAAAGGCAGAGTCAAAGGGGGGGTGGGGCATGGCACAATGGCCCCGCCCTTAAATACGCTTTTGAGGGCCGGATTTAGACAATGAGAGGCCCTAAGCTATTTGATCACACTGATTGGAAGAGCAAAAAAAGGTCTTCACGTCCTCAGATGTCCTGTTTTCACTGAAAATATCGGTTTGGTGATGAGCAAAAAAAAAATGGTATACTCGTCCTCAGTTCTCAGATGTTCTGTTTTCCACTGAAAGTATCGGTGAAGAGAAAAAAAAAGGTCTCCATTGTTCGTGATGAGGCCCCCCATTTTCTCCGAGGCCCTAGGTTCAGCCTGCTTAGCCTTTACGTAAATCCGGCCCTATATCTACAATCCATATTTAGCCAGTCCACATGTGACATGTCCAATTTATGTGGGCTTCAGACCCACAGTTCTTGCTTCTAGTTTCTGTTCCCCCCACCCCGCAAGCAAAATTTTAAAGAAGACATCTCTGGATATAGGCTCTTTCCTAGGTTTTAATGTCGATGGTAGGCCTATCAAGTTTCAAATACATTCATGCAGAGGCAATATTGTAGAAATAAACACGTAAATTAGGCCCCCCAGGGCCCCCCTGAAAAAAAGTGGGGGGGTAGAGCCCCCCGGCTCCCCCGGCTCCTCCACCTGTGGTTGAGATGATCAATAACTCAACTCCAATTGACGTTATTTCCTACACCGATAAGGTGATGCGTGGAGAAATAGTAGAACTTCATATATCGCATCGCCACACGTAAAACTAGAACCGAAACGTTTTTATTGCTTTCTCTGACTAGAAAAAGCAACTTTGTTGGCATAGGCATTGCAGCAAAACAAACTGCGCAGCAAAACAAACTGAATTAAAAAATTCAAATACAATTCAAAATAATTTAAAAACTAGGCTTATAGATATTTTGCGCAGTCCGCCGCTTTTATTTTATGACAGCTGCTTATTTTATTGATTTTGAAGGTTAGTTGTTAACGTCAAAATTAAGTCTGAAAAAAGCAAAGCGCCACCTCCCCGAGAATTAGCCCCGCTCCTCGCATTATGAAAAATTACACTGCAAATACAATAGGCTACATTTTTTTTGAGTGACAGCCTGCAAGAGGGGCAAGTTGCCCCCCCCCCACCACTTTCGTTTTGGACTGTTTTCCCAGTTCGTGCAAATCCTTTGAAAAAAATTTTTCCAGGGTATACCCCCACGATCCCATCCCAAACTTTTGTCGGTTCGTTGTTCCACTAATGAAACAAGCCATGAAAATGGACTGTTTGACCTGGAATACTTTTTTTGTGTCAAACATAAGCTGACCAGTGACCAGGCTTACCGTCCGCGTTATACTGAATTCGTCAATGGCCTTTGTTACGTCACAGAGACAAGGTAACCTTGCAGAACTCAAATGTATTCTAACCGCAAAAACATTGGGTCAGTATACCGCGGAAGAAAAACTAAAAAGCTAGAGTTCAGTTACTTTGCGAAATAATTTATTACTTTGATTTTTTTTTTCGCTTTTATAGGGGTAGTATTCTTTCGTCATCATAAAATGATGAAAGCCTTTTTATGCGTTAAACCTCTAAGTTTTCCGAAATATTTGTTGCTGATAAAATAAAGAGTAATGTTTTTCAGTAGTTCAATTTATTACAAAGTTTATTACCTGAATTTAAGTTTTATGTCACAAAAAAAAGTGCTATGAAATCCTTTATTTCACAGGCGCACGCAGGGAGGGACACGGTGCCATGCCTCCTCCCCTTTGGCCCTGTAATAAGGTGCTAAAACCTCACTTTCTTCAAACCAATAATGGTTGCAGCCTGCTTTTACTTATTTTATCCAAGCTTCTGCTTTTAGACATAGGCCTAAGCTGCGAAAATATTTTTGCATTGTCTGCAGTGACTGCACTCACTGCATGTCCTTTTTCGATAAAAAAAGTGAGAATATCGAAAAAAAGACTTCGAAAAAAATGAGCTAAAATAAGTGTTTTTTTAAGTGAAAACCGCAAAAACTCGTTGGCGGCTGGGGGCTACGCCCCCAGATCCCCGGTTGGGCTCTCCTTTGCCATATCCTCGATGCGCCACTGTCTTATTTTCTCAATCAATTTGAACAAAAGGACTTCATATGCCATTAGTGGAACATCGGGCAGTAAAAGGTTAAGATAGATCGATTTAGATTAAATGGTTGCGTCGTTCCAACGTGTTCAGCGGTAGCTAGAGTCAAGACAAAAAAAATACTCTTTTTGATTTCCGTTTCCCGTACGTGACGTCATCAAGTTGTAACGTCATTTTGCCCCCCACTTTTTTGACCATGGGGGCGCCACTGATAGTAGGGTATACAATACATTGGTGGAGGGGCCTAGTTTTGAGCTTAGTTACTATTGTTTACTATAAACGACTCTTACAACAACTACTCTACCTCGCCTCGTCTCAAAATGTGCTGTAAAATGCTTTTGCCACACTGAAAGCTTAGATCAGTGATTCTCAATCTTTTCTGAGCCGTGGCCCCTTGACTGCACCTGTAGAAGACCGTGGCCCCTATAGTGTGTAAGTTTAAAAGTCCCGGTCTGTTATAATTTATTAATGATTCCTACCATCGTGACTCCCAAAAGAACACTCTGTGGTCCCTTTGGGGGGGCCAAAGATCACGGTTGAGAAGTTGAGAACCCTGGCTTATATGCTACCAATCGCTGTTTTGCCTTTTACATGCTAAGATACTCAATTTGAAATTTACAAGCCGCAAGTGAATTTTATTTTGCTTTTAGAAGATTACACTTTTTCTGTTTCCCCCACCCCACAAGCAAAATTTTATAGACAACATCTCTGGATTTAAGCTTTTTCCTGAGTTTCAATTTCGATGGTAGGCCTATTAAATTTCAAATACATTCCTGCAGAGGTATTGTTGCAGAAATAAACTCCCTGAAAAAAAAAAAAAAAAGTGGACTCCTCTGAAAAAAAGTGGGGGGGGGGGGGGCAGGGCTTACACTTCCGGTTTCCCCGCTTCCGCCACCTATGTGGCTACGCAAGGAAGTGAAGAATTCTAAGGCAAGCAAAGTTGTCTGTTGCTTGAATGAATGATGCATTGTAAGCCATCGGAGATATCAGCTCGAGAAAGGTGTAGTGCGATTGCAGATCCATGCGTCAGAAGAAGGTTGCATGTCCGTGCGTTGGGTTGTCACCAAAGTAGAATAAGTCAAAAGAACGATCGTTCATACGCGAAGCGCTTCCGGCGCCCGGGTGTTTTGTAGTGATAATGTTTTCGACTTTCCCATTGATACATAACTCAACTGCTGGGGAATCATTTAACGTCTGTGGTACGTAAGAGCCTAAGAGGCGGCCACACAGAGCCGGCGCCAAAGCAGTCGACTTAGAGGAGCTAAGCGTTTTTCAGGGGGGGCCAAAATTTGGAATTAAGTACAAAAGCCGCTGTCGTCAAAAGAGTAATCCTGTTAATTGGGGGGCCAAGCATGTCGATTAGGGGACCTGCCCTCCCTCTTGGCGCCGGTATGCGGCCACAACCTCATCGCCTGGTATCAAAAAAATGTTTCAGCTAACCTTGACCACGGAAATGAGACAATGCACGTTTGATTGTTACGACATCATCGAACAATCAGCTGCCTGACGCAGGCTAGCAAATTTTATGTCGCCGTAATTGCAGGCCAGTGTAGTTTGTAATGGTACCGGAAGTCGCATTACTTCTTGCCGCGTATCGGTAAACGCACCTTTAAGAGCCTAATAACAACCTGGAGTACTGCTATCCTCCCTGACTTTTACAATTACCTAAATAGTTACCGGTACGTTCCTCTGAAACACTGCTAATCTATGACAATATTGTTTATTGTTAGTTTTTCAAAGGCACGCAAAATGCAATACTACACACATGCACCTTAAGGAAAAACGTGACAAAGCCCGAGGGCTTAAAACATACCGATCCGTCAGCGAGAAAAATAAACACAAAACGTAAACGTTGGTATGGTCACAAAACCTTTCCTACAAAAGTAAATAGGCCAGTATGATGTTAATTAGGCCTACTCATTATCATGGAAAAATAAAGGCACAAAAAGGATCACAAAAACTATTTACAAATATACAAGAACATGCAACATTATGCACGCACCAAACAATTTTTAATTTAGCTTAGTGTATTATAAATTAGCTTAAGTTACATTCTGCAGTAGGTTTACAAAATAAAACATCAAATTGTATTGAAAAGTACCACGAAAATTGGCGTTGAAGTCAAAAAGATTAAACTGACTGGGGATCAGTTTTAGTTATTAACATTTTTTTCAATGATGTATTAAAAGAAGCGATATTTTGCGCTTTTCTAACTGCACTTGGGATTAAGTTCCATGTTTTAACTCCACTGAAGGAGATAGACTGTTGGGTAACTGATTTTGAAAAGTAAGGGAAATAATAAGAGTCACTATTACTTGTTGCAATATTATGAACTTGCTGGTTGCATTGAAACAGAGGGAAAAAAAATGCTTGGTAATTGTCGATGTTTTAATTTGTACATAAACATACCTGTTGATAATATGTATAAATCATGTACAGAAAGAAACTTAACAGGTTCACCATACTTATTTTTGTTAACAAAGGAAGTAAATTTATCGCAGAGTCTTTGTATTTTTTGAACAAGTGTTTTGTGTCCATGATTCCATGTCATGATTCCATAGCGGATTTGACTTTCAATCAAAGAGTGGTAGATTTGGATTAAGTTTTCAATATTTAAATGATATTTCAATTTGGAGATAATTCCTAAATACGATCGTAATTTCTTTATTACAATCAGCATATGCGACTTCCATGAAAGATTTTCGTCAAGATACAGTCCTAAAAAAGATATATTTTGTACTTGTTCAAGTGGAGTGCTGTTAATTGACAAACGTTTATTGCCATATGCCAGCAGGTTTTTGCTTTTGCTGGAACTAAAACACACATACTTGGTTTTATTAATGTTAAGAGTTAATTTGTTAGCAGCTAGCCATTTTGTTATATTATAGAGCTCTAATTGAGCTTTATTAAACAAAGTATTAACATTTTTATGATGAAGGAAAACGTTTGTATCATCAGCATACATTATGGCTTCTGCTGATTGTAAACATTTGCTAAAGTCATTGACATATATCAAAAACAAAATTGGGCCAAGGATAGAACCTTGTGGCACCCCCCAGTTAATTTCAACAGGAGATGATAAGCATTTTCCATACGCTGTGTATTGCTTGCGGTTAGTTAAATAACTTTTAAACCAGCTATGAGCTGTACCTCGTATGCCATTATGGTGTAGTTTGGTTAGTCTATAGGCCTATCAGCATTAAGATCTGGTAAAATGATAGCAGTTCAACGCGGGACGAGTGGGTTGCAGATCCAACGTAACGACTTCGATTCACGGCTGGTATCGATCGCATTGTACAAATCCAGTAGTCTTGTTCTTGTAGGTTTTTAATTATGTCGGTCTAATGTTCCGAAGTCCGATGTCACTTGTGCTGTTTTTTTGACGACTTGGATTTCAGATGATTAGTGAAAATAAACGCTTTGAAAGAATCATATCCGCACATTTGTAAACTGCATGATTTTTGACTTCTTCGTTAACATTTTTATTGCTTAAATTCTTTAAAGGTGACCACGTTTCATGACTAGCGATTGGTTTTGCGTTTTATTCATCTTGAATTTTGCCGGTTTTCATGAAGTCCGACCGGCAACAAACAGGCCTACTGTTTTGATGCAGTATCCCAAACATTTAATGCAGGAATGCTACAAGGCGATAAAAGTGAAGTTTAACAAATGACATTGCAATTTATTTACACCATTTTTGAACATTTCACAGACTTTAGATAACACATCGATCAGTGCCGGCTCGTAAAAAAACTAGAGGTGCTGCAAGCGACAAATTTTGACAAGCCTACTAAACTGGATATCCCAACGTCTATTACAGAAACGTCAAATTTGCGATGCAGCATGCTAAGACGATGCAGCAGAAAAGTCGAGGTGTTGCACCATTTCTGTTCAAATTTTGTTTCTTGAATTTACACTGCAGTTGGTGTAGTTGTTTAAGACATCACTATTGCTGCAATAGGTCTAAGTTCGATCACCGGACCGATCAAATAGGACACGGTGTCACCAACGGCTCACTACCGCTGCGATGTTTTTTTCGGAATTGAGTGGCCTTAACGACTACAACCACAAGTAAACTTGCCGGCTTGTTCTCCACAGTCCACAGTGCTCCTTCAATGCTTAGCATTAAGCAAGGAAGCTGTGAATAACAAGTTTAGAGGCATTGGTTTGACCCGACACGAAATCAAACCAGAGTCTGCTGCTACAGAGGCAGACGCTCTTGCCACTCGACCATCTGAACCCCGCCACTCGTAACACGCTTCAGCGAAATAACGCGAGTATAATAAAAAGTTGATTTGATTTTTTTGATCATCAAGTATTACTGCAAAAGTTAAAAAATGCTACGCGCTTCGGCGTAATACCACCTTGAGCTCAACGAAGATTTGATTTGGATCTGGGGGTGCAGAAAGAATTTTTCTAAAGCATCTTATCCAATCAAGCAAGAAATGCGCTAGAATAGCGATAAAAGCTAAAATCTTTTTATAGAGCAGGGGTGGCCAACCAGTCAGATGCCAAGAGCCGCATTTCTTGTTGTTGTTTCAGCAAAGAACCATGTCATACACGCAAGGGATAATGATCGCATCACCATACCTCTTATTGATAGACAATTAGACATGCTTTGCTTAGCTGGATTAGTAGTATATCGGCCAGTTAGCTCAGTTTGTGACGACATCGCTATCGGTGCGGACGGTCTGGGATTCGTTGCCTGGGCGATCTGGGTCAAAGTGGACAAAGTGTCGCCACCGCTGCGATGTTTCTTCAAATTCGAGGCTGTGTTGCCCAAAGTCCTTTAAGTTATTCGGACTTTAGTATTGTCCAGACGCAAAGCTGCGGAGATAATAACGCAAATGGTTGAGTGGTAAGAGCGTCTGCCTCTGGAGATACAGACTCGGGTTTGATTCTGAGTCGAGTCAAATCAATGACTTTAACATTGGTATTCACAGCTTTCCTGCTTGACGCTCAGCATTAAAGGGACAGTGTGGAGAACAAGCCGGCAAGTTTACTTGTTGTGCCGTTGGGAAAAGCAATTAGTGGGATTCCCCCATCTTGGTGTGGTAGACAGATGGCTGGCAACTCCCAAGCGAGCTCGTTATATCTTTTTGATCGCTTTCTCGTGATAGGAGGATAAACGTGCCACTACACACAAATAGATGGCCCCCGACACTCGTTAACGCCTCGTCGTAATTCTCTAACAAAGCGATTATTACGTGATAATGCAACTTATGCGTTGCAAACGCTACATGATTACAGAACGAGGCTGCTGATAAAAGAAACACAGCATGTGAAAAAGAGCCGCATGAAACTGGGCAAAGAGCCGCATGCGGCTCGCGAGCCGCGGGTTGGCCACCCCTGTTATAGAGCATTGACCTCGCAAAAACGACATTCTAACCAAAGACCACAGTCTTGCAAACATTTGCATTAAATGGTCTTCGAAACATCAAAACTATTTATAAGGTTTTCAAAATTGGTGCAGTGATAATTCCACGATTTAAAGTAGAGCTTACTCTATCACATTTGTTACTTTGCTAATATAGCTATTTCAAGACTTATTTTTGCTGTGGAACAAAACTTGTAGAGATGTTGGCCTGTTATTGAGTGAAATGTTTTCTTACAATCACCCGTAAATTTCGCATTTCGCTTCAAAATTGCTCTGACAGTTCTCTAATATCAGCACTTTGAGGTTTAAAAAGAAAACTAGCTGACTACGTGCAAAACCAACCTCAAATGTAATTCAATGCTACTAAGATACAAAACCGTCGCAGCACAAAATTACGGATTTGATGCGAATTAATATGTCAAAAACCAAAAAATTTTTATAAACGCCGCCCACTGATAGTTCGGTAGTTTTCGTTTTGCCTTGAATAAGTTTTGTGTTATCAGTGGTATTGTTTGTTACACTTCCCCGTCTTTAGTTTGATGCCAATGATATCCATATCGCGTGTTGAAAACAAACGGCAAAAATTTCCATTTCAGAACACAAACGAACATCATAGAAGCTAAGGTTCAATTAGCAGACTATTACGTACACTATACACATCAACAGTGCAAAAAAATCTTTGCAATTAATTCAAGAGTTCATTATTAACTTAGTCCAATGAAAACATTATTGCTCTAAAGCAGTGGTTCTCAAACTTGTCGGAAGTATTGAACCCAACAGGTGTCATGCAAGCATACATCGAACCCTTAATTATAACCAGGAGCGGATCCAGAAAATTTTAGAGGGGGATGCAGTTTTGAATTAGGTTGAATGTTAAATGAATGCAAAGACGTTAGACGTCTAAACCGGAAAAAAGCATAAGCTCTTTGAAAATGTTCACGTCAGGGGCGTATTCAGAATATTCTTAAAGCGGTGGAGGGTGGCATAAAATTTTTACATTTTTTAAGCGTATTTTTTTTCCGGAAAGTTAATTTGAAGCAAATTGAGGAACAAAAATATGGCTTTAGGGGGGGTCCGGGGGTATGCTTCCCCGAAAAGTTTTCAAAAATTTAGACACTGTAATGGCCATTTTAGAGCTTTTTGAACAATTTTTATGGCAAGTTCTGTTTAATTTTTTTTGCCTCTACAGTAACTCTAAGTCCTTCACCAAATATGATACATTTTGTTCGCACATTTTCGATTTATGCGTGCTTAAGGCGTAAAGATGATTGTTATCAAGTAGGTTTGAAATTATAAAAAAATTGTATTCATCAAAAACAGCGTTGAAAGAGTATGGTGGGGGGATGCATCATTCCACGCAGAGATAGTCATTTACTACAACTGTATGCCTTTTTGCAAAAACTTATTCTGATCTTTGCCGAACAGCCTCACCGAACCCCTGGGGTTCGGTCGAACCCAGTTTAAGAACCACTGCTCTAAAGCAACATTATTCCCTACAGAAAAACAAATGGATGCCACGTCAAATGCAAATCAGCATTTTTTCATTTTTTTTTCATTTTTGCTTTAATTTTATCCGCCAGCATTTATGTTGATTTCGGTTCCAACCCATTTCTTTCTGGTGCACTTACTAGTCATATGACGCACTTTCTGACATTATCGCATGTCAATAATCCTCTTTTTTTCATAACAATCACCTTTTCTTCCTTCAAAAACTTTTCATAACAAACCCCAGATGAGCGCTAACCGGATAAAAAAGTAACTGCTTTTATTTCCTCCTCCTCCTCAATTCAAGAAAAAAATAAATCGTAAGTTTTACTAATTTTGCTAAAAATTTTTGATGTTTTAACTTTTTTCCAGCCACCTGATGATCGTTTTTTTACGTGAAACACAGTGTAGTGACTAGTGTATGCTGTGAGTTTGCAGTTAATTAAATTAAGTAACAGCTCTGGCTTTTGTAGTCATTGAGCATTTTTTGCAAGAAAACTTGACAAGCTCCAGTTGTGTATATATATATATATGTATATTTCCTTTGATTTTACTTCAATAACGTGTCAAGCATTAGGCTAACGTGCGTTAATACTGATGGTTCGCATCGACTTTTCAAACATTTTGCGCATGTTAGATAATTTCGATTCCCAGCATTTTAGGAGGGGGAGATTTTAAGCATAGTAATGATACCTCAGGCCTATCCACGTCATGGTTTTCTTAAAGCGGCGGCTTTGATAACAAACTGAGTTTTATAGTGTTAAAAATCTTCCATTGGTTATTTTTTGATGCTTTTCAACACACTTTTGTTATCATAAAAAGTTAAAAGCGATTTAAAACAGAAATGAAGTATAGTAAAGTTTTAGTTGAGATAATATTATTTTATCCCAAGTCATGTAAATCCTACTTTTAATACAAATACAACTGATCTTACAGGAACTTTTTGCTACCTGCTGACTCTGCCGACTACGCTTCCACTACCTAGTATTTAAAAACGCGAAGCAGATTTTTCTGAAGCAATAGACCATTGACCTTTCTCGTTTGATTGGGGCGTTTTTCGTCCCTCTTTTATATTTAGTCTAACGTTTCTCCATTTTTCAATTCACCAATAAATAAATTATCCTCTATATCGCTCATAAATGTAATCGCTTATACCATCTGTACACAATATTCCTATGGTGAACGGCCTGCGGACGTAATGACTTTTATTTTGGTCTTCGCTAAATTTTGGACAAAAAATTGAACATCTCCCGACGTAATGACTTTTTTTTTCTCCGTCTTCACTTGATTTTGGGCGAAAAATTGTACATCTGCGGACGTGATAACCTTCAAAGAACCTGTCCTCTTTTTGCGTAGTGAAAAGATGGTAACCTAGCTTAGATATATCCTACCTCATAACTTCTTCTCTGCGAGTGTTAGTGTGAAGTAGACCTCACTTCATTTTAAAAATGTGCATTTTGACGCAATAAAGTTGGTATTGCTGAGCACATACATGTAAGTTTTCACCTAAAATGCGCGTTTTGGTCCCCCATTTTCTATCACAGATGAAAGCGTCGATAAAAGGGTTAAAACTTCCACATATTTTTTGGGAGCTGCTTCCAGCAAACAATGCGATCAATGATAGCAATTGAATAAGACTCATAAAAATCAAAGCAAAAAAGTCGCTTTTGGCAGCGAAAACTTTTTTTGAACGCATGAAGCTTACGTTGACGCTTGCGACAACGTCTAAAAACGTTTTTAGTAGCAATTTTAAACTGTTTTCATCATAAAATGGTGTCACCCTAAAATGGTGACACCCGGGGCGGTCCGCCCCCATAGTGACGCCACTGCATAACTGCAGACAGCGAACACGGTTTCGCCCTATCAAGTCTGATCATTCGCATTTGTGCGAATTGTGATTTTTTGGGCTGTACGCGCAGACACGGTGCCTACCTTGTCCCCGCTTTTTCACGGGCGAATGGGTTGGGCCGCTAATTCTTTTGCAGGTTGTGGTAACTGGCATAGTTACAAACTACAAGCAAAAAATTTCTTCTTGGGTATACAGTATAACGCCTTGAGTAAATGTCGGTCACACCAACTGCACTGATGATACCTGGTTGGTCGAAACGGTATTTACTGTCTGCAGTTATGCATGATATTTGTATTTCACAGTTCCGAGTTACCGACGCTTTACAAAATTACCCGTAGTTGTCGGCAAATGAATACATTATTTCACGTTGTTATCGAGCAAACAAACATTGAAACACATGAGCTAAGCTTATGGAGGCTAAACGCCATGTACCTTTTATCTACATTGTATGTACTGAAAAGGACGCGATACACGAGTGAAATATTAACCGAATTACAGAGGAATCAGTAGGCGATACACTGTGTAGAGTAGGAAAAGAGAACATCTGCCAAGTGTTACACTATTTGCTAATTGGTTAAAATCTACATGCTTGTTTGAATTTAATTAGCTTACCAGCAAGTTTTTTTTCGTCCAAGTGTAACGGTAACAAAGTTAAAAATAAGACCAACCTACTGTACAAAGCAAACGTTTTCAACTTCTCTATTCCGCTGGAATGACCTGATTCAAAATGTTTTGCAGAGCACGGTCAAATTGAGCTAGCCACTCTCTGGCTTGAAAAAGAACAAAGATGGCAAGATGATTGAGTTACAGCTTCCCATACACTATCGTTTCATACTCTTTGAGAAAATTGCCAAAAACAATACTTAAAAAAGGAAATACCGTTTGAAAAAAATTTTTATAAAAACTCTTGTTTTCGGTCTAGTATTTTGCTGCCGGAAATATTTACCAACACAGAAAACCTTCCTCTTGTAACTTACAGTAGAAGTTGATTTAGGATGCTTAGCATAATGCACTTAAGCAACTCAAAATGGTGATTGCTTCCAGCAAACAAAGTGCTCGATGACATTGGTCTGAGCATATATATTTTTTTATTGTATTGTAAGAACACGAATAGAACCTCTACAGACTGTTTCACCTTTACGCAGTATTTCTTAACCCGAGCCAAGCGGCCGAACCCTAACAACTTCGTGGCAGTCTCAACCGACCCTAGAAACGGACAGCGTGACGTCCAATTTTCCTCCCAAAATCAAGTGGCTAGCGGCCGTCTGGGTACGCCCCTGAAAGGGTTAGGATATTGAAGGACTTCCACCAAACCCCAGAACAGCTCCGTCGAACACTAGGGGTTCAGTCGAACCCCGGTTAAGAAACACTGCCTCAACGAATCATCAGGAGGTGTCGAAATTTATACCTCCTGATGATCCGTTTAGGTCAGAGTTGGAAATCGATAATGAAAAAGTAGAGAATAATTCGATATTCGATACCTCAAAAAAAAGTAGCGAATTCCTACATTCGATAACAATAATAAAAAGAAGAGAATATCGATCAATCGATTACGTCAAATCGATGCTTTTCTCTGACTCAGTTGACAGCGACAGCGTCAACATATGTTAATGCTAATGGGGGGGCTTGGTTTCAGGTTAGGCAAAGTGGAGAATGTCGGTGTCGAAGGCATAGCTATGGGGCGCCGGCTACACTGGGACATGTCACCGGATATTTCCAACTTGGATATCGGTCAAATTCGCCGTTTGGAAAAAACTATACGTTTTGTGACCCATGTTTTTTGAGCTTATTTAGACTCAAAAAGCATCGTTCACAAAACTTATAGTTTTTTTCAAACGGCGCCCCATATATATCGGACAAATTTAGGTCTAAATAAGCTCAATAAACATGAGTCACAAAACGTATGGATTTCATCTTCAAGCCAAAAAATAGCAATTTCATATTTATTCTCTCAGTTCTTACAACTTGCTCAAAATCAATGTATACATAGAATTTTCGATACACCGTAATCTAGGCTTATTATAAGTCTTCCTTTCGGAGAACATGTCCTCCTTTTAAGCAAAAAATAATTTGTCCTTCGAGGACGCTAAAAAATGCCCAGATGATCTCCTTTAAGGCATTATGAACAATGAAAGGTCATTGTCACACGAAAAATTTTGAAAAATTTTGGTTCAAACTTCAAACTACGGCCTGCGGACGTGATGACCTCTGTTTTTGCTCTTCACTTAATTTTGGGCAGAAAATCGGGCATCTGCGGATACGATGACCTTTTTTTTGCTCTTCACTTGATTTTGGGCGGAAAATCGGGCATCTGCGGACGTGACCACCTTTAATGAACCTGTCCTCCTTTTCTCCTTTTACGCAATAAAAATATGGTAACCCTATCGTAATCGAAGGCATTACAGTTACTGTAGTGCTAGTAGGCCTATCACTTCCGCTTCAGTCAGCAGGGTATTGTTTTTAACGTTCAACGATATGCCGTTTGTTAAGTGAATAAGCCGGGCCCAAAAATATTTGATTGTCGAAGTTGAACAAATATTTGGACAACTTCAACACTAAAAGCACCGACAAATAGGACAATTAAGAGACGACTGCGATAGCACTGGAAGTGGATAATGTTAAAATATTACTGTGACAGATTTTGTTTTTTGGTTGTCAGATATACCTGATAAGAAGTCCAATATAATTTGTTGAGGTCAAATGAGAAGCCAATGAGCTGGCAATGCGTATTTTTATGTAAAGTAGTTAACGATGAGAGAAAAACGTGATTGCTAGGCAGAGTTGCGCGTCAAACCGAGTTTTCAGCATGGACCCGGTCTTTTTACAAAAGGCTGGGTCAGGGTTAAAAAAGCAAACAGCTCAAGCTAGTTTCGAATCGACAACCACTTTGTCTTTTTGCTAAGAAAATATCTGCAAAGTATAGGCTAATTTCCTTGCTTACTCTGGAAAATATTTTGTAGAAGTTTATGTTCTAGTCCAGTTACTAGGCATACTTAAAACTCTGCTTTTCGGACAGATGAGAAATGGTGAGTAGGCATTGTAATATGAGTAAATAACTATACAAAGTGAGAGTGTGTGATTGTGAATAATACCAGGCCAATAAAACAACTTGAAATCATCAAATATTGTTGCAAGCCCCGAATGGTGTTGAGGAATTTTTTGTGTAATATAGACCTTCGGGGGTCAACCCCCCATTGACGACTGGAAAAGAAATGGAAACCATTTTTTTTGAAACGATCCGTTTTTTTCATACAGAGATTGCCAAAAGTGTTAGCACGTTTTTCTGTGCTATCCAGTTTGCTTATATAATCTCGAGAAACTTTCATTGTGGTGCAAGAATACCGGTAGTCAAACTTTTCTGGTGCGTTGCTCTTGAAGCAATGACTGACTCAAAAGGCAAACCTGGACAAGGCCAATGGGCACTGTTAAAGCTGGAGTCGTGTTGTGATGGCATAAAGCGATTGTTCTCGACGGCTGTGGCTGGACATTGTGGACAAAACAACGTTTTAGCGCAGAAGGCATTCTTGGAAGAGAATGGTTGCAACGCAAGCAGATAATTCACTTGCGATGTCATAATTTTTGAGTTAACCAAACTGGTTCAAGTCATCGCTGTCGGCGCAGGGAGTTTTGGGTTCGCTTTCTGGGCCGATACCGGTCATTAGCTCAGTTATTGCGCGCACAAGCTATGGGTGCGGAAAGTCTGGGGTTCGATTCCCAGACCTGAAAAACGGCACGATGTTGCCAACGGCTCGCCACCGCTGCGACGTTTCTGTGTTTCCCTGGCGCTAAGTCGCGGAGATGGGCCCCAGTGGCGTACGCACGGGGGGAGGGTTGGGAGTCCACCCTACGAGACGATTGCAGAAAAAATGAATCCTTTCTTTTTTGAAACAAACAGACTTTTCTTTGCACGAAGCTTGCCGAAATTGCTATCATGTTTTTTCTGTTCTGTCCTATTAACGTTCTGATTTACTGGTAATCTCGAGAAACTTTCATTGCGGTGCGATGCAACAAATACCGTTAGTCCAACTTTTCTGATGTGTTTTATTTGAACTGCATTTTTGTCATTGATGCTGCTGTGAAGCAATAAAATAAATAGGAGTTTCCTTAAATGCGATGTTTCTACAGTACTATGTCTGCACACAAAATTAAAAAAAAAAAAAAATCAAATCTTCATCACACTCGTTGTAGTACCGAAGCGTGGTAACGAGTGGTGGGGTCCGACCCAGCCACTCGCTTAGCGCCTAGGCAACACAGCTCCGAAGAAACGTCGCCGCGGTGACGGGCCGTTGGCACACTGTGTGCTATTTGACCGGGAATTGAATTGAATTAAATTCCAAACCTTCCGCATCATTAACGACTTCTGTAGCAACTGCTGCGTTGTAACCGACCGGTTTGTTGAAAAATTATTAAAATATAAAAGTCTTAACTGACACTGCCTCAAGTGCTAAAATAAAATAAAAGTACTGCTAAGGAAGATCAGACCAACGAAAGATTTGAATAGGCGCTGGGGCGGAACGGGGGGGGTAGGCAAAATCGTTTTTACATACCGTAACTGTCTCAGGAGCTTGAGTGCTCCGTTTCCCAGCCACCCCGATTATGTGTTTGAGAGTAGCCTATCTGATGATACCGACGCCGTGGTTTGGGTAAAAAATGCTTAGATAATATCGACGCTGTTTTTGACCTTAATCGTATAATCAGGGATTCCTTTCGCGCGTAATTTGTTTTAGTTTAAAAATGTTTCGGTAGGGAGGAAAATTTTTTCTCTTGCTCTTCTATCTTCACTTTTCAAAACAGTCATGGGAGAAACTGCCCCCTTCATAATGAGTGCATATTAAATGTTTATGTCAAGGATTATAGGCCTATGCGTTGTTTTTATCAATGTTGGTTCGAGAAAAAAGATTTTTTGGAAGGAAGCAAATGCCTGTTTTACCCCCGTGGCTATACCCTGTTTGTGATGTTGCGAAAGCTAGCCTGCTGTAGGCAGTTAACCATACTATGGCCCAAAAATGAGGTCAACTAAAATTTTTTCAGTAAATTTTAAACTCCGGCATGACAGCTTGAGTTTCTGTGAAACCTTTTCGCTTCTTAAATGAAGCGCAAAGAATCAAGCAAAACTATGAATGAAATATCTTGATTGTTTCCTTAGACATGGCATTATTCCGGTAGCCTATAGCTTAATTATGATTAACTGCAATTGCATAATAATTTAGACTAGAAACATTACAATCCGACACACTTTAATACCTCTGAACTACTGTAATTGTAGTATCTTTACGTCATCACGATGTGACGTCCTGAAACCACCCTCATTGAAAACCCTACTAACGCCCCTGTCAAGGGTACCAAACAAAAATGCACTAAAGTGTTAACCCAGGGGTGGGCAAGCTACGGCCCGCGAGATTGTTTTATGCGGCCCGCGGGCGCTTACAAAAATTTAAACCTTGTTCCTTACTGATTTTGAGTGGAAAATAAGTTAGGACGTCTGCGGACGTTGATGACCTTTTTTTTTGCTCTTCGCTTGATTTTAAGTGGAAAGGACATGGTCGTGATGACCTTTTTCACTTTGCTCTTCCAATCAGTGCGGCCCTTGGCTTCAAAATTTTTTCCAATGCGGCCCTTCGTGTAAAAAGTTTGCCCCACCCTGTGTTAGCCCAGTTATAACTTTATTTACTTTTCCACAATTTTGATAACATAGTTACTGGAAAGACTTTCTTAAGATGAATAGATATTTCATGTCGAAGTTTTTTTCTCTCAACTCGATTTGATGTTGTCCGGGACCAGGAAGCCCTACTCTTGCGCAATCGCAAATAGTTAAACTTTGCTTATTGGTCGGCAACTCGTAGACATCTGTTGTGTACTTTTTTAATTAGGTAATTTTTTGACGATGCAGTGAATGCAGCTGTCCACAGCTAAATAAGCGCTGTACGCTTTTAGTTTCCCAGCTACTACTTTCACAAAAATTGTCGGCCATTGTCCATATTATCTTGTGTTAATGAGAATGTATTATATTTTAGCGAAATATGCTTCAGGCATCAGAAAAGGTAAGTCGACATGTGCTGAAAGTCGCTTTGTTGTTTCTGCCGGCTTGTCGCCAATGCATTTGCATGAACAGCGTGATGGCGGGCAAAGTTCAGTCACCATTGCTGCGTGCGCTCAAACGACTCGAACGTGGTTAAAGGTAACCACAGTTCATTCAGAAGAAGGTAGCGACTTGGAATTAGCAGCATAAGCGTAGGCCTACTGAAGTAGGCAGGGCTGCTGACTAGTGACTTGAAGCATTTTTAAAATTGACTTCGAGTTCACAAAATATTTGCAAATCCGAGTTCGAGTTCAGGAATTATTACCGAGTTCATGTTAAGTTCTGGTACTTTTTTATTGAATTCAGACGGCCAAGTTCAAAATTCAATCAACTTTTTACAAGATCGAGTTCAAGTTCGAGTCAGGCTAAAAGATCGAGTTCTACAGTTCGTGTTTCCAGCCCAAAATCGAAACAATAACGGTATCAGAAACATTGCCGATGGCGACATTACTGACCAAGATTTAGCGGTAACTTTACGACTGATAACTAGATTGTACTGCTGCGGCATTGATATAAGAGTAACCGACTTGTAGTGATAGAAAAAGTAACTGTACAGTACAGCTAAACCTTTGCTCTCCCCTGTTTTTGGGTTTAAAGGATGAGTCAGTGGATAGCTTTTGGGTTCTCAATGTTTTGCTTTTGATAAACCTGTTGATAATTCAGCATGAAATATTGCTGCCAATTTTTCACAACAGCTGACTAGAATCGACAGACTATCGCCTGATCACATTTCCTGATTAGTGACGATCGAATGAATTAATCAGAAGCAAAACTTAAGCTCTATCTGCTTATATACTACCGACTGATATAAAACGTGCAAGAAAATCGTGGTGAACTTTTTCGGTTTGAAATATTGTTGGTGCGTAAAACTATCGAAAATATTTGGTGTAGTAGCAAATGCTGAAAATAAATTGCAACAACTTTAAAGTGAGAAGCAAGTAATAATTTGACTAGTTTGATACAGCTTGCTTCAGCCTAGTACGCAGAAGGCAATATGCATTTCGAAAGCTCGTGATAGTCCGAGCAGCGCTTGCATTACTAATCATTCTTACAGCAAATGCAGTTTTGCCTATAAATCCATTTGTCAATATCACATGTTTCATTACAACAACAGATGACATTGCTTGATCTTTTGTACCGATGTTGAGCGAAGTTATGAAGTTGCCTGCAGTGTAATTAGCAAATACTGCTTGCGCTTCAACAAAAGTTGCTGAATAGGGTCGAGTAATCAGAGATGACTTAGGCAAGGCATAAGATAATTAGTTTGTATTTGTACTAGCACAAATGCTTTGCAAAAGCTGTTGGTATAAAACTTTTATATTTCTTAAACGAAATAATAAACAAAACATTGACCAGTAAAATTCGTTCTTGATTGAATATCCTGATAGAATGTAGAGTGTGATTTCATCCTTTTGCTAAAATAATCACTTTTACTTTAATCATCGTCGTCTTTGCCACTTCATAATATAAAGCGCGTCGCGGGTTTTCGGTGTTTGTTACATGACAAAAAATTTTGATTTTCTTAGACATGATCACCATGCGATTACATGACCCTGTGCAATTTATCCTTATGGTGCGCAACTCGAATGTAGTGTCATAAAGTTTAAGTATCATGTTCTTGAAAAGGAAAAAGGATGCAACTTTACTGGCAATTGTCTTCCTAAATATTGCTGCTGTGCACGTGGTGGTTGCTGGATCCAGAGAAAATCAAGGTAAAATAAAAAATCATTTTTCGATTGATTTTCTCTTCCTAAACTGCAACGATAAATAATTTGTTCGTTAATTTTTTTAGACCTTGTTGTCAGTACCCATCATGGTCCGGTTAGAGGGACTATCAAGTACGCATCCGGTTCAGACAGACCAGTCTATTCATATTTTGGCATTCCATACGCTCGGTCCCCGGATTATACTTTTCGTTTTCGCCCTCCGCTTGATCCATGGAATTGGACAGAAGTAAAAAATACAACAAATGACCAAGTTCCTTTTTGTTACCAGGTGAATGTTACAACAACTTAGTCTTTACATTTGATTCAAGCAGAAAGGGTGTAGCCCAGCGGAAAAATTAGGGGTGCCAAGTTATAGTGATCCCAAATTACTACACCCCACTATTTTATAAGAATGTTTTAAACTTACTTCAGATTAGACTTTGTCATAAAGGGAAACAAGATCCCCATCTTCTGACTACCCCACTGGATTCGAGTTTGGCTGCTACAGACGTAAAAAAACAAATGCTGTTTTTTTATGCTGTTTTTTTTTACGCCATTAGGCTAGCAGTCAAACTTGATAGATATGGTATGATCTTGTGGTTCCTCGCGTAGGTGACAGATATTTCACAGCGAGTTTGTTTCGAGACCAGACTCGACCGCAGTTGACGCTTATTTTCAATAGCTGCTGACTCGAAGAGCCCGAGCTTGCTCGGCACTTTTCCTAAATAATGTTGACTTTTACGTACCATTTTTGAAAATAACCTTAGTTATTGCTTATTAATTCGTCACCTTTTTGATGTGCATATATTTGAAGACAAGCAAAGGCACTTTGATTTTACTGTGCAATCGCACAGTCTGAGACGTCTCAATGCTAAGGAAGCATTTTTACTTGTTTTATTGCTGCGCCGTGATCCAACACATGTGATGCAATAAGAACACAAACCAAAAAGCTCTCAAAGACATTGAAAAGGCGCAGTCAGAGTGATTGCACCTTAACTGCGGGCTATGTAACTAACTATTTTCTTTTTGCTTGGTTTGAACTCGAAGAAACCGAATCTGAACCCGAGTGCTGTTGTGTCAGACGTGTGCTCGCCGGATATTCTAAAACAGGTTTATTCATCAGCGCTTTGCTTCAATTTAAACGATAAACAACAAGTTGTTGCCTGGCTTTATTGTCAAGCAATTTATCTTGTATAATATTGACTCGCCTGTTCTAATTGGCTCGTGTTTAGTGATTAAAATAAATTGATTTTTTTCTAGGATCGTGAATATTTAAAAAAAGTTTGCGATAATTCAATTTTTCAATTTTTTGTTGACGAAAATCATCCGATGTCGGAAAACTGCCTCAATCTAAATGTTTTTACTCCTTCACTCCTTTCATCTAACTCCAAACCACTACCTGTGAGTAAGAATTCACTTGTTAAAAATGACACAATCGTTGTTTTTGTTGTGACCCTGTATGAGTAAGAGTTTGTGGTGAAGTGTGGCTCACAATTTATTTTGTTTACGGTTACTGAGCTATTTGTGTTTAAGATCTGAATAGTTTTATTGGCATCTGTAAGAAAGGCAGGAAGGGGCTTTTGCACCCTCTATTTCAATATTTTTTGTCCAATTATCTTGCCCATTACAAAATTATGATTGCCTCCCCCCCGTAAATATGAAAATATTTTGGGCCCACCATAGCCGTTTTCGTTGCATTGTGAGAAAGTAATTCTGTAAATCAAGGGCAACGTGACAGTCAAAATCAATACATAATATTAGAAGCAAATTGAAGCCCTTACGATTTACATGTGGGTGGCATCTTTCTTGCTGGTGGCACCTACTTTTTTCGATAACTGCTTTTTTCCAAGCACTTCAATCTAGCAAAGCCTGCATGCACCCGTAGTACAAAAAAGATGCAAAACAAAGCATTTTTCATTACGCTCTGATTGTTTGCGTTGTCTTGGTCTCAACTTACATTTGAAAAAAGTAAATATACCGTAGCCAAAAGTCTGATAAATAACCGACAAACTGTTCCGCCCACATAGTTATCTGATTACTATCCCATCCAAGCGTTGAAAAAGAATGCTTTTTCAAAAAGTTAGTCTGATTAAAAACACTGTCTGTAGATTGCAACAGATATTGCGCTTTGCGACTTTTTTACTTTGTCACATAAGGCTTTGTGGCCTGACTTTCAATAATCTTTGAAGCACAGTAAGGATAATTTTACGGGATGTAACATGCAATTTCACGGTTTTGATAATTTTAATAAATTTTCACAATATAGTAAGACTAATAATGTGATGAATGCAGGTAATAGTTTGGGTTCATGGTGGTTCGTTGCAAATTACTGCATCAACTCACAAAATGTGGATGCTTTCTGCGTATGAAGATGTAGTTCTAGTTACTGTGCAATACAGACTTGGACTTTTTGGTTTCATGTCTTTTGATGACGAATGGGCTCCACCTAATACCGGCTTGTTTGACCAAGTAAAAGCGTTAAAATGGATCCAGTAAGTTTGAAGCCTATATAGGGTATTGAGAAAAGAGTCTTAAGCTTATGTAACCACCCTTAGTTTCAGCAAAGGTAGCAAAATAATATCGTTTTAAAAAGTTTTTGTATTGTTGCGCTCGACAGGTTACGAGCTTTTCTACCGGCATTTTCTTGCCAAATACCTATGTCTTATTCGCAAACTTTGCCAGATGTGCAAAGACCGTGATGTTACGGTTTTTAGCTCAGAAATTCGAGCCGGCTGATTTGTGGTTAAATTTGTTTAGGTCGATAGATGCACCAGTGCATGATCGAAAAACTCATCGAGCCGTGATATTTTCCTTCATTTGTTTTTTGCGCAGGCGGAACATTCGTAACTTTGGTGGAGATCCTGATTCAGTGACGTTGTTCGGTATTTCGTCTGGAGGCGTTTCTGTATCTGCCCACTCAGTGTCGCCAGTGAGCAAAGGTCTTTTTCATCGTGTAGTTGCTGGAAGCGGAGTTTACACGATGCCGATTAACTGGGGAAAAAACCACGAGAAAAAAGCAACAAAGTAATGCAGTAGCATCATTAATGAGCTACCCAATGTTTTGCATGCATATTGCACATAAATTAAGCTCTGCAATTGAAATTGTGGTACCAGTAGTCAAAAAATTTTGTGGGAAATCTGTAAACTGAAGGGTCAGAGTGGCCTTGAAGTGATTTGAAAACTACAAAATCATTTCTAAGTTTCCTTACATTTCTTAAAACTACTTCCTCAGATTCTGACAGCACTTTTTTTTGGAAGCGATCCAATTACATGTGTTATTCAAATGCTTTTTTTGATAGAATCGCAGAAAAACTTGGATGCCACCTAAGAGAAATAAGTTTCTCTACGACTTGCATAAGAAACAAAATTACTTCAAGCCAATTAGTAGAAGCTGCTAGAGATTTAAATGCGGTAAGTTCATGCCAGCTATTTTGAAGTCTTGTACAAGTTTAATTTTGTATTGTTACGCGTTGCTTTTTTAGATGTTCTTTCTTTACGAAGATGGAAGTTTTTTTTTCACGCATCATGAAAATATGCAAACCAGCATGGATCCTTCCGTTCCTGTCATGGTTGGGGTGGCATCAGGAGAAATGGACTTCATTATATTAAGAAAATTTATTCCGAAAGAATATTTTGGTTGGTGAATATTTGTAACTCTTTAAAAAAAACTTGAATGATCTGTATAATTGTTTTCTGGCGTCCTCGATCATATATGGCTGTCGTAAAAACGATTCGTTGCGCACAATTCAATGGTACAACCGCGTCAAACTTAGGCGTTCATTTTGTTCATCGCAGCATCTGATTGTAAGTAAAAAAAAAGGAAATGACCCACTAAAGTAAAAGTTACTTGATTTAAATCTGTAGCTACTTTTACAGGCATTGCTGCAGGGATGTGAAAGCGATGTTTTTGTCTCAATTAATTTTGTAGAAGAATATTAATGGCTGTAGTGAAATCCAAATGAAATGCGATAGTCCTATCAGTTGCACGAAAGTTCGCGAAAGAGTGCAGTATAACACGCCCCCATTTTACTTTAATTACCGGAAAAAAGCAGTTGGTAATGGAAGCGGAATCGGTTGACAAAGTAACCACTTGCATATTTTTGCTGCAAATGCTGTTTAATGACTTGCAGATATGCAGAAAGACTCTAGATATTTACAAATTATGTTTTGTAAAAGCACTTACTTGTGTTTTTGTTTAGGTCCAAAGCTCAATCAAAGTATTGCAAAACAGTTTGTGAAAACAAATCTTCTAATGTATCAATCCAATTTTGATAAAGTGGCTGTAGAAACACTTACTTCTTTGTATTTAAAAAACGACAGTGATTGGAAAAGTCTTCTTTCGGATTTGTCAGAATTTTTTGCGGATTTCTTTTTTGTTTATCCGGCGACAAAATTTGCGGACGACGCTAAAAGTAAGGCATATGGTTCTAATTAAGTGACTGCGTGTTTAAAAATTAGTTGTGCAACTTGTGTTCATTTTGCACTTTACGGTCAGAAGTAGGTCTATTACCGTTTAGTTTAATTTTAGTATAGTAGGGTGGGGCAAGTCGGACACCTTAAAGACATTATTGTGAATTTTTGAAAAGCAACACAGTTAGCCGGTACTCAATGTTTTACTTTCGTAGCCACTACGGTCACCAACAAAATGCATCAACAACAAAACTTCAAAAAAAGTGAAAGCAAAAAATTTTGACATTTTTTAAAAGCAAAATCCCTTGACCATCTTGCCCCAAAGGGTGAGGTAAGATGGTCGTTTTTCAGTCTCTAAAAAGCTGATTTTTTGCCTTCATTCGGTCGGTATGATGTGTATTTTTTGTTTATTTGCTTTTTCATTTTCGTATCACAAGAAAGGGATGGAGCACCTACGAGCTTGCTGAGGAGTGGTCAGTCACCTGTCTACCACACTTGAATGGGGCAATCCCATTAAGTGCGTTTCCCAACATTACAACAAGCAAATTTGCCGGTTTGCTCCACGCTGTTCTATTAATAATGAACGACATTCACGGAAGCTGTGAATACCAATTTTTAAGTCATTAGTTGGACTCGATTCAAAATCGAACCTTCAGTCTACCGGTCCAGAAGCAGACGGTCTATCCACCCGGCCATCTGATTGGTTATTGCTTTCATAATCAGATCAGATAATGATCAGTTTGGGTCATTCTTGCTAATGGTATCCCACGAACTTCTCTCCGGCTTTCTAGAATAGTTTTTAGGCATTGCTACCTACATAAACAAATAAATAGGTAGCTTAAACGATCTGAAAGCTTAAAGTGGGGTAAAATGTACCCCTCCCTTTGCGTGATAGAAGAAATACTAACTCTTTTGACTAAACACTTCACCAGAAATCGTATTAACCTTTATGATACAGTAAAACCTCGTTACTTTTAAGCTGTACCACCTGAAATCACATATTAGTCCGACATTGCGTATACTATAGCATTTGAAAATTTTACCTATTCAAAATTGGTCGCCATTTTTAAAACATTACGTGACATAGTTCATAAGCAAGTAGAACTGCACTTTGAGATCGTAGTTTGTTTGTTACAGTACAGTCTACTGCATTGTTTTGGGCATTATTTCATCGTTTAATGCCAGTGCATACGATTTTTGCTCCCAAAAATTCATTTTGAAGCTGCCAGGTTGTTACTCACCTTATGAAATAAGTTATTTAGCGATAACAATAATCTTCAACTTCAATACGTACCTCTTTATTCTTTACCAACACGAAGTAAAACTTTCCTTCCTATTTGCAAAGCGACTTCTAGCACTGATAAATAAAATCTCAAACCAAAATATTCTATCCGTACGGTAGCGCCGTTGAGCTGGTTTTGATGTGAAACTGTCCATCTTGTCCCACCCTTCTATATTATTAACGAAGTTTTGCGTAAACCTACTAAAAAAAGCCAATCAAGGCTGGAGTTTGCCACAAATAGCCTGTAGTTTTTTATATTTTTGATAAAGCTCAAATGTTAATTTGTTTGCTGCGGTTAAACAGATCTTATTGATGACAACTTTGTGCATATAGGTAAAGGTGCAGATGTGTATTTTTACCAATTTTCCAAAAAACTAAGCTATTACGACAAAACGAAGTTTATTCAACGTTCGAAGGAGGTGGACAGAGCAGATCACGGGGACGATCAACCTCTGTTTTTTGGTTTCCCTTTTCTGCCAGAAATCGTTAAAAATGGTTTAACTTTCACGGAAGAAGAAAAATTGTTGAGTCGATATATGATGAAAATGCTGGCAACCTTCGCTAAAACTGGGTAAGTGGTAGTACGCTTGTCTTATAAGCAGTGGTGGGCAGTAAAAGTAGACCTAACTAGTTACAAAAATAAAAGTAACTAAAAAAAAACGTAAGTTACTTTTCTGCAAAAGTAACGGAATTTGTAACTAGTTACCACTTTAGAACCTTAAAAGTTACAGTTACTTATATGGGGCATCTTCTTCCGCTAAAAAATGGAAAAAAATTATGTAATTTCACTCCATTCGTAATAATAAGCTTGGTTTTTTGACGAGCCCACTGAAACTGAGGCCAAATTGAAAAGAAAAATGATCAATGTACTAAACAAGACAACCGACAATGCTCTAGATCAGTGGTTCTCAAACTTTTTTGTGCCATTGCTCCTTTACGGTATTCTGTATATCATTCTCGCCCTAATAAGCTTGTGTTCTAATTAACCTCGCAAGGGCGAGAGCTACTGAATGGAAATTACCCAATTCGCAAAGGAAAATGCGGTGAAGAGCGAAAAAAAGGTTTTACACGGTTCATGAGTTACCGCCCCCCTTTGCCGCTTTCGCCCCCACGGGGGCGATATTGCCCACTTTGAGAAACACTGCTCTAGATACTTTGACAAGTGGTGACACCGACAACGACCGTGATGCAAGCTCAATTTTTTTTTTGGCTATTTGTTTGCACAATCAATGCGACGAAGATCCAGCAATGTCGATAAAGTACAGAGAAGTTCCTTTTCGCCTCGCCCTCACCAACTGTTGATCCAAACGCTTTTATGCACTAAGAACTTATGGAACTTTTAATTCATTACGATACTGCTCTTGTTTCTAGTCATGAGCGTATTTAAGGGGGGGAGGGATCAAAAAGGTAATCCCCTTTTGACTTTGCCTTTTAGTAAAAAAGAACAAAATTATTGGTGCCAAGTGATTGAAGTACCGGTATGACAGACTCTTTCGATGGTTTCTGTAGCTTATGGGCAGGAGCGGATCCAGGGGGTAGGATTAGGGGTAAGTAGACCTATTCTCTTCACCTGACATTTTCAAATATATTTTTAATAAGTATAATTTTTCATAATTTGTAACCTCTTCGATAGCAATAAGCTTTACGACTTAGCCTAAGCACGCATCGAAAATTTGCGAACAAAATGAATCATATTTGGCGAAGCACTCACTATCAAGGTCATAAAATTTAAACAAAATTTGCCTGAAAATTATTCAAAAAGCACTAAAGCAGCCATTACAGCTTGTAATTTCTTTTAAATTTTTTCGGGGGAGCATGCCCCGGACTCCCCTAGAGCCTTTTTTGTTTCGCTATCAGCTTTAAATTATTTTTGCCTTATAAAAGTTACGCTGGAAAAATGTCGAATCAGTGGTCCCTCCCTGTTAAAATTTTTCGCCATGCCGCTGCTTCTAGTGCTGCAGTTGAACGACTTTTTAGTATTGAAAAAGACATTTTAAAGCCGAAGCGCTTAGTGATAGGCCTATAATTATAATCACTTAAAAAATGTTATCCTTTTTTAAAGGCAATTAATTGTTATTACTGCAGCTTTTATTGTATCAGAATCGTAGCCTACTTGCGTTTGGTTTCAATATGAAGATGAATGATTTTGGTTTGAATACACACCATAGAGCTCTAGGCCTACACGTTAAGAATTGACTTTTTTTTTGGTTTTACGGCATGCAAAAAAGTAACTGTAGGCCTAACTAGTTACATTTTTAAATTTGTAACTGTAACTAAATTACTTTTTTTGCGTAGTAACTTGCAACTAGTTCCTTTTTACTAGTAACTTGCCCACCACTGCTTATGAGCTCCAAGTCACCAATGTGCAACGTATGGTGCTTTGCGATCTAAACATTCGTGTGACCCAGAAGTAAGCGGTAGCTTAATGGGGAACTGAAGAGCAAAACTGTTTTTTCATAAATGGTGTTAAAAATTGCACTGAGTTTTATACTGACTGCAGAAATTTTTAATTAACCAGAAATTAAACGTTAAACTTGTGATGATGACGTCATGAAGGTCTGTACATTCCGCACTACTGCACGCACGCAACTACGCAAACCTTACCGCTGTCTGTAATCCACGCGTTTTTCAATAACGTCACAGACCTCCATGACGTCATCATCACAAGTTTAACGTTTAATTTCTGGTTAATTAAAAATGATTGAAAATTTCTGCAGTCAGTATAGAACTCGGTGTGATTTTTAACGCCATATCTGAAAAAACAGTTTTGCTCTTCAGCTTCCCTTTTACGAGTGGTAACAAGCAAAAAAACAGAAAATGCCCAGTTTTGCTCATTGAGATGGATGTGAAAATTGCCTATTGCATAATTTTTATGCAGAAGTGCGTTGATTTCTAGGGAGAAGGGTAGACGGCTTGCCTGCCCCAAAGCCGTTACTTAAGAGCAGTATTAATGTAGCTTAATAAGCCCAAGGTTTCCCGATAGAGCAGTCGTGCTTTATTGCATTCCATTTACCACAAGCTAATTGCATAATTTTTTTTTCAGCCAACCGAAGTTCAATAAATCACCGAATTGGCCGGAATATCCGTTTTACATGGATATTAATGAGACAGGGACAGTTAAGGATCGTTTCCGTTGTAAATACTTGGATGTTTGGAAAAGACTTAAAAATCGCGCCGAAGAGAAAATCGAAAAGCAAACATTATGACGCAAATCGCGGTGCGCTAAAAATAGGAAATTTTCTGATCTTTTTACTTTTAACTAATACTTTTGATTTTTGTGGTAGCAATTTTCATGCAATGCTTGATATTTATAAAAAAATTAATTGCACAGTCGTAGATATAACTATGCATACCTATTTTGTGGCTGTAAGTTAAGCCCAAGTGACAAGACGATGAAGTGGCCGTGATCCTTTTTTTATGTAGAGGTACTTGGTCCAGCAGTCTGGTGGGTAGTCGCAGCAGATGCTGTTTTCTTTTTACAATTATAAGACGAACAGAAGTCTAAAAATATGTTGCATTGACATGCATTATACTAAATTTCCTTCACTCCGCAGTATTTGGTCACTTTTAGAAACGTATAGTTCAATCACAATTATTGACGCAAACAAACAGATTAATTTTCTAAATTATATTAAATTGTTTAGATATCTTTATTGAAGCGTACATGAATATGCATTTTCTGTTTTAGCCTAAATTGTGTTAACGTTTTTGTGATTCTGCCTATACAGTAAAAAAATTTGACTGGACAATTTAGCTGCTGAACTATTATTATTGTCGGCATATTTATCCTCCTATCACGAGAAAGCGCTGTACGAGCTCACTTAGGAGTCGCCGGCCATCTGTCTACCACACTAAGATGGGGGAATTTTGTTTAGTGCCTTCCCAACGGCACAACAAGTAAACTTGCCGGCTTTCTCCACACTGTCCCTTAAATGCTGAACGTCCAGCAGGGAAGCTGTGAATACCAATTTTTAAGTCACTGGTTTGACTCGACTCGGAATCGAACCCCAAGTCTATCAATCCAGAAGCAGACGTTCTGCACCACTCGGCCATGTGATCGGTTTATATTTTAGCATTCTGATTGAATTTTTGTGAGGGCCCTGTTCTATTTATGTTAGTATTGTGCGTTATTCACAATGACGTAAGAAAAATGAAATACGACAGAAGTCGTCAATGCGTAAGATACCATACAGTGCACAAATTTAGACGTTAGTATGATCTTACCAGCTTAAATTAAAATTAGCGTATCTGGACTTTGTCCATGAAGTAGCGCAGGTGACAGATCCAACGCGATGGGTTCGATTCGAACCGATCACGTTTGACATATATACCGGGTGGCTGCTGACTCGAAGAGCGCAAAGCTCTCTTCGCAGTCTCTTAATACAATTTGAGAAGATCTCATTTATTTTTTAGTGAACTCTTAACTGTGAAAGCAGATTTAAAAAGTCGCAAAATTATTTTTGCTGAGTCTTGTCACAAATTGTTTTGCTAATTTTTCGTCGCCAACGTGTACAAATCAACAATTCATTTGCCAAAAAAAAAAATAAAACACAACCCTGAGTGGGATATCGTCCCATCAACAACAAATTGGCTATATCGGCACTATCTCTGATTTACAGCAATCACATAAAAGCGGCAGAAAAGTTAATGGTGAATTACAGTAAGTGGAATGGCAAAACAAAAAATAGCAGCCGCCAATTTTTAGCTTTTTTTGTAACTATATTCAAACAGATGTCAAAATAATCTGCACAATATGCAAAATGTTCGTGTCACAGAATATTGAAATTCTAAATACGAAATCATTTAGTTAAACAGAAAACTACTAAACGTGTAATCTCGAGACACAAAGAGTTGATATTTCATAAATGCTCATGATTTGCAACTAAAATGGAATGGTATCTGATATGATTCACCAGTATGTAACGGTGATGCTACTTCCTTCAAATGGAACCAGCATGTCTAAGTCGTCAGAAATTGACGACTCATCACACATTCATGCTGCAATCATTGCAGTTTAAAAACTTAGGCAATCCTTTAAACGAAAAAACCAAGATCATAAAGCTATAGCAAAAAAATAGAATGCGCTACAGGATCCGGACAGTGCCACCAATAATAACGACAAATACCGTACAGTAGAAGAAAAATCATGCGAAATGAGACTATGTGACCCATGTTTGGCTTCATCATTAAGCAATTGGCAAGTTTTTAGCAGGGTTCGAATAACTTAAATGAGTTACCTACATATTGCCCTGATTCAAAACTAGGAAATGAAATGCAAAAAAGACAACTAACAACAATGAAAACATGCTGCACACAACCACTATTTTCGAAATTAAATTTCAATTGCTCACGCATTTAAACTGTCTTAGTGTGTTTTTTGTGACAATCACTTCCAGGTAAGCACAAGCTTTTCAAAGCTAGAGCAGATGACAAAAAAGTTATGGGGTGAAACAAGTATCTAAAAGTACTTTTCATCCACCAAGTTTAAGCAAAACGTGGATTTAAATGTAAGTTGATGCAAAAAATACTATTGTGAAAATAGCAGATTGCTTCTCGAGATTCTTCTGAAAGTTTTGACCATAAGTCGAAATAGTGACTGTGAGGTTTCTAGATTATCTTCACAGGTTAGAAATTGATAGTTCTACTCATTTTGTAACTTGCAAGTGAAAAGCTCGAACCTAGCTAAATTTCTCAAAAGGTACATGATCTCAACAAAACACTTTAAACAACATAAAAAACTAGCTATGATTGATGAATACAACACATGACCCAAGATCTTTTTTTTTCTCTAGGCGCTCTTATTACACTTAACGAAAGCAAACAATAATAACAATACACAAGAAATATGAGTGATAAAACAAAGCACAGTACGCAATCTATTTCACTCAATCACCAGCTCATGATTTCTAATTTCTTCCCAGGCAATTTCTTGTTCTTTAAAAGGCACAACACTTGTTCTTTTCGTCTTTGACTTGGCTTTAGACTTTTTCTTCACAACTCGGGTCTTACGGTCAGAGGCTGATGATGCTGTGTCAGTGGGTGGCAAAAAATCAAACTGAGAAGTACCGGTATTTGATTTTTCGTCTGGAAAATTCATACCACTATCAAACAAAGTCACTTCTGATTTCGAGTTCGAAAGCTTAGCAGTGCGTCTTTTCCTATTTGCTTTTCTCGGGCTGAAATAATTCCAAGTCGTTTTTTGAACAATTTTACCAAATGAGTGTTTTTTGTTTGGTTTTCTCACCGAATTGGATGCAATAGATTGCAAAGGCTTCCTCACTTTGCGATTAGACATATCACTGACGATAGGTGATACTTCACAATGGTCCAAGTTCCGACACTTGGCAGGTTGCAAAAGTTTTTCAAAACCAAACAGGTTTTCTTTTGCATCAGAAGTGGCAACAGTGTGATTTTGAGAAGCTGGAGTGGATGAATCAGAGCCACTAATTGTGATTGCATCAGTAAAAATAGAAAACGGTGTTTTTTCTTCGACAGACTTTAATGTTTTTCTTTTGAATGGTTTAGCAGTCTTTTTTGCAGTGATTTTAGGAATTCTTTCTTGGGAGATTTGAATTTCCACTGTATTTGATTTATCAGCTGGTTTGTCAGAATCATAAGAATTTAACCAAGATTTTAAGTTGTCATACTGAGGAACATTAGAAACGATTTCATTAGACATAGCTTGAATTTCTACTGTATGTGATTTATCAACTGGATGGTGAAAGGCACTTGAATTTAACCAAGATTTTAAATTGTCATACTCAGGATTATTTTCCATGCTTGAAGCATCTTGATACATGTGGACAACGGATTTGGGCAAAGGAGACAGTCGAACTGATAATTCAGAGCAAGTATCAGAGGAATTAAGTGATCTTTTCAGTGTTATTGGAAATGCAGAGGGTGGTTTGGTTCTCTCTTTTTGACCAAAAGTTGACCTTTTTGATATTTGACAAGATTTTCCTGCTTTATCTAAAACTTTTTTTGTCCTAACTTTTTTGCATTGTTGTTTTGTTGATGGCTTCGAGGACATGTTTTGGCAGTTTTTCATTTTGGAACGCAAAGAATACATGTTTGATGGCAAGCAACAATTGTTCTGCAACTACTAGGCCTATGACTGTAACAAAATTCTGCAATATCATTAACCAACGTAGAAATCATATTGACGTTAACATTGCTAACTGCAGGTTAAAATTGCCGCCACTTCCCATTTACTTATGGCATTTTTCGACACTAAGAAAAACATTGCACAGTTGTACCAATGTAGCAGTACATATCAAGGAGGAAGTGTCTAGAGTACCGGCCTACCTTTTAGCTATAGAAACTAAAAAGCAGTCTGGTGCAGCAGCGCTTTTGGTAATGGAAACCAACCACTGACAGCAGCGTCATATCAAGAAACAAACAAAGAAGTCTGGTGCAGCAGCGTTTTGATTATGGAAACCGACCTGGGGCTCTAGACACTGCCTATCAAGAATCAAGGTTAACTTAATTTCACTGCTCAAAAATGTTTATGGAAAATATGATGTAAACAAAGGCAGTTCTAGAGGGGGAGATACTTCATAACAGCAACAAGCAGCTGCGATTACTGCCACATGAGCATAAAACTGACTGCGAAGCAAACTCGCCACCACAACTGACCGCCAAAGCACGAGGCTCGAAAAACCACTTTGCATCGTACGGCTTCAGGACAATTGTTTACTAGTTAGTGACGTGCGAATTTGGTAGCAACTTCGCACCTTACCGCTTCTCAAATAGTTGTTTACTTAATAACCTTTAATTACGGTATTTAACTAATGTACAGCACTCCTGCTGTGAGCCTTGACCATGTCGACATCACACCCATTTCCCTGAGGTTCAAAAAAGGTTTTGCATGGCAAAGACTTCCTCCTGTTGGAGTTAATACTTAAGATTTTTTTGCTTTTTAGAAATGATTATGACTTTGTTTTTGATCGATGAATCTTGAAATGCTTTTCTGTGACACCTGTTCCCAAGCACCCCCACCGAGCAATCGCAATTTGGGACATTTGCTTCTAATCAACTTCATATCATGAATAAAAACGCGTCCAACTTATTATGATAACAAAAAAAGCGGACTTAGGTACAAATAAATTGACTAGCATGAAAATTATCAGTCCCAATTCACTGACGGAGAGAGCGGAATACTGTAGAGCAAAATAATGTCCAGCCAAGAGCTGCAGTTTAGTAGGCAACAAAATCGTGAAAAGTTTGCTTTTGAAGGATGTTTAATTGCGTTGAATAAGTTCAGCGCAGACAACACCAAAATTTTGGAGGTGTGATCGCCGTCATGATGGCTGTAAGGTGGGAATCCACATCGATGCCTAGACAAATCTTGACGTACATTACGTTCAGCTTTTCCTTTTTCTTAGATAATTCAAATGGAAAGCATCTAAATGCTTTAATGACGTTATCACAATACCTAGAGTGACGTTCTTTAATACGCTTGAACAATTAAAATCCGAATGTTAGAAACTCGATTAATAAACAAAATTTTGAAAAATTTTTAGATGCACTATCATCAGCTGTACCTAAACTTTTCAAAATGATGACAACTTCGGAAATGGACTCTTAAACAGTGTGTCTTTTTGTAAGAGCGCCTTTTTCTTTTATCTTTCTACTTCATAATTCATACTTTGAGCGGTTACAATCATTTTAATAAATAAATTACGACTTGCAATTCAGACCTTGCCCCCCAGCTTTTCCAAATCGCGCCCCCTAAAATAGTTAAGTATGCATAAAAGTTGACTGGGAAGTGCTAGATATGCATTGTTGGTAGCATATTCATTTTTCATGCTTTTCAGAGAGGAGGACAACTGCAACCTTTATTTAATGATTTATCGATAAGCAACTTCATTTTTTTCATGATTTACTTTGGTGTCAGAATTCGATGCACTCTGAAATAAAACAATCGTGTGAACCACCAAATTATTTAATTTTTTGCAACCAATATCCACATAGGAGCGGTAAACGACAACTGACCGCCAAAAACGCCTAATTTTTTTACAAGAATTTTCGCCATGTGAACAAATTCTGAACGAACGTAACCCGTCCCTAACTGGACCTAAGCCTAACCGAACCAAACCAAGGCCGAACCTTACTCAGCCAACCAAACCTAACTCTAACCTACCAAACCTAACTCTAACTAACTGAACCTAACCTAACCCTGACCGAACCTACTCCCCCCTGTGAGGCTGTTTTTAAGCCTTGTCAAATTATTCAGCTCACGAAGCATTTTCACTACAATACAGCGCACAGAGCTGTTTTTCGCAGTCAGTTTGCATGGCGGTCAGTTGTCCGGGTTTGCACATGAGTCACCATGCACAAAACAGGATGCAGATAATTCACAGGGGACACCAATGCACAGTGCACACAGGATGCAATGCAAAAACGTGTCACCATAATCATTGTTCAAAAGATCTTTTTGCAACTCTCTTGGATTTTCCTAACCATCGCTTTTTTCTTGCTGTCAAAGTACACAAGTCTTCACCCATTTGGCGCTTCTGTCCAGCTTTTCGGCTAGTTGCTTTTGTTGTCAGTTTTACTCGACTTACCATCGCTTGAGTGTGATTTGGATAACTAAATTCCAGTGGTTGTTTGAGAAATTGTTTGTCATTAGTGCAAGTCTTCGTCAATGGTGGTTCATGCAAATTTAGGACTCCTTTATTGTTCGAAAGATAGGTAATAGCTCGAAAGATAGGTAATTTAGATAGGTAATAGGTAATTGTTCGAAAGATAGGTAATTTTACTTGAGGGATAGCAAGCATGAGTGATTACGATTGTTGTGTGGAGTAAGAATTGGAACGACCATATTTTCCATAATACTGACTGAAGTTATGAGGAAAATTTTTAGTGCAAGCAGAATGAGTAATTTTCAGATTTTTGCCACTTCAAATTGGTACAATTTAAGGAAACTTAAAATAATATTTGCAGTTCTCAATATATTGGACCAACCGAGTCGTTCAATTAAGCACCAGCAATAAATTTTAGGCAGTGGCTATTTGTATGGGCCTGTACAAATAAGTGCTTGGTTTCTTTCATTGTCTCTTCGCGCTCACCCGGTTCTACGAGAGCGTGACGAAGTAATAAAATAAACCAAAGGGACATATGTTACAGGCCCATAAAAATAGTCACTTCCTAAATTTTATTGCCTTATTTTGTAAACTTACTAATTTTTGGAGGTAAGTTTTTTCAGTGGACCCCCATACAGACGGTGGGAATATAGTATCGCATGATAAACAGTAAAGTTTAAAATAGAATTCTTTTGGGGAGATACGACTTTAGTTTGGCAATAACTCCTACTGCGCAAGCAACTTTGCCCTGAATGCTTTTTACATGTTCATTAAAAGTAAATTTGTCATATAAAACAATGGGTGTCTATATTTATGGAATTGTATGAAATAGTACCGTATGGCATTGTAAATGTGCATAGTACTCCAAATGTGCTGAATCCCATATAGGTTATATGACCCAGAGCTTCAAACAGCCCTTTTGTCCCAATCGTCCTAAGGCCTGTTTGTCCCAGGGACCAAAACATGCTGAAACCTATATCCCCTATTGCCCTGAGGCCCATTGGTCCTAGAGCCCCATTTATGCATAGGATATGCCCCAGTGCCCTAAAGTAACATCTCATTCCTACGGTATTGCTAAAACCTGCAGGTGCACAAAAATCACAAGGTGCACAAGGACTGCAAGGACCACTAGCTGACTAGTGGCGCAATTAGGAACGCATGGAGCACATTAGGGATAGGTTTGATGACAGATAGGTTCAATGGGGGTCAGGTTTAGTTGAGGTTAGGTTTGGATTAGTTTCCATTAGCGTTTGGTTCAGTTAGGGTTAGGTTTGAGTTCCTTGTGCTCCTGCAGCTTTTAGTAATAGCTCAATTGCGCCACTAGCGGTCCTTGTGATTCTGCAGGTTTTAGTAGAACCCCATTCCTAGGGCCCATTTATTGCTTCAACCGTTCTGTCCTGAGGTCCTTTCGCCCTAAATTAGGCCTGAGGCACATTTACCCTGAGGGCCATTCACCCCAAATTGAACTCTTTATATGGGCCTTTTTACTTTAGTGCCCCAAACGTCCTATAGTGCCCCAATCTGCCATACTATACTACAGTGCCTTACTTACCGTACTATTCCATACCATGCAATAGGCCTTGTTATACCATACTATTTCATAAATAGAGACACCCATTCCATACTATTCCGTACTGGTGCTATGCCACAGTGATCCCTCTAGAGTGAGAAATTTGAGAAAAATGCGAAAATTTTGGGCAAATTTTACTGATTTTGAACCAGAAATTAATACCGGTATATACTATTAAATGCAAAACTAAAAAATTGAACAAAAAACTTGAATATTTTAATGCAAGACTGTAGCTTGTATCTTGAAAAAGCAAATTTAATGCAAAAAATTTGTAAAAGGGGTCTTCAAAGTAGTGAAATCTTTGGGCAAAAATTTCAATGAATTTATCATTTGGGCAAATTTGCATTGGTCAAAATCCTAGAGCTGAGAGGGAACACTGCTATGCCATACTACAGTACTATATATGCCATAGCTTACTATTCCATAATTAGAGTGTTCTCTATTTATGGAACAAGCTAGTATGGCATACTAGGCCTATTCCATAACTGTAGAGCGGGACAGCACTGTTTCGGGCTACTAGCCCTCATCAGCCTCCCTCAGGTAAGATACATTCATCTTCCAGAACAAATGATGGTCAGGAAGGACATTGCTTTTATAGTTTTTGCCTAGGCCTATTCCATAATTAGAGAAACTGTAAAACAACCCCAAGATACCTAACAGATGATTTACTAGCAATATTTCACAATTACACACTTAATCTTGGCAATACCAATACCTGTTATGAACAGGTGTAACAAAACTGATTGATAATGTGAACTAGACCTGTAGACTGCTACCAAAACACCAGAAGTCCACACTCATTTTTCAATAGGATAGAGCAGTAGAGTCTGTCGGCCAGAACTCAGAGCTGCAGAGGATACTCAGCTGATACTGCACCAGTGTACTGGATCCCAATATTGTCAGATTGTGTTAACATATCAATGGAGTGAATGGACATGCCAATCTTGCTTCTTTTTGACTGCTCAGTCCTATTTAAAATTAGGAAGCACCTATTTCACCGGAAATTCCGGTTACCGAAGTTCGAAAATCATAGTTTGCAGAACCGGAAACATCCCCCAACGGTTCCCCTACTGTGAGAGTCGCACTACAGGAACCGAAAACGGTTACGCAAATACGATTTTTCAAACTTTGGTAACCGGAATTTTTGGTGAAATAGACACTTCGTTAAAATTATCCCTAGCTATTTCTCAATAATAGTTGAAATTTTGCATTTATCTGATAAATTGATAGCCTAGAGGGGTAGTCTAAGCCTAGTGCAGTGTTGTCTGGTTGCCAAGCCTCGACACCCATCCAAGGCAGGCAGTGCCAAAACTAGTGCCCCCAAACCCCCAAACCGGGGGGTGCACAAAAAGGGGGCCCCCAAAATAGTCAGTGCGTAGTAGCCTACTATTTACTCAACATATGATAAAGGTGCCTTAAATAGGCCTATTCTAAGATTCAATATATTTTTTGTCTTAACTCACGCGATGTGGGGCCCCCATTAGCCCCTACCAGTGTTCCCTCTAAGGTGCGAAATTTGAGAAAAATGAGAAATTTTGGGCAAAATTTTTCAATTTTTGCACGTTGCTATAATGATTTAATAGCAAATTAGTTGAAAGTGCTCAAGTTTTTACATGTCAAATGAAAGTGCTTTATCATAAAAACTTTCATTTTAAACAAAAATTATTCCAGACTTTGAATTGCACCCTTTAGTTTAAATGTTTGGGCAAATTTTTAGTGATTTTCATATTTGGGCAAATTCGCACTGGTTCAAATCTTAGAGGGAACAGTGGCCCCTACCATATTTATGCTTTAGGCCATGGGGGGCCCCTGCAAAATTTTCGAATAGCAGTTGCAAAACTAGGAAACAAACGTTTAGTAACATACCAACTGTACCAAGGGCCACTCATCCTTAAGCGGTATTGCTAAAACCTGCAGGTGCACAAGGACCAAGGAGCACAAGCACTGTTCCTTCTAAGTTTTTAGCCAGTGCAAATTTGCCCAAACAGCAATTGCGATAAAAATTTTGCCAAAAATTTTTGGGGAGATTAAGGGAAGATTGATCGAATTTTGCCTCAAAGTTGTGTTTCTAGAGTATCAAATGTTCGTTTTGCTTCAAAATATTGAACACTTTAATTCAAATTCCACTAAAAACCACAATTCCGGTTGGCAAGCTGTAAGAAAAATAAGAAACTTTGCCCAAAATTTCTTATTTTTCTCAAATTTCACATCTTCTAGAGGGAACAGTGAGCACAAGGAACACAAGGATCACAAAGAATACAAGGACTACTAGCTGACTAGTGGCGCAATTAGGAATGCATGGAGCACACTAGGGATAGGTTCAATGAGAGATAGGTTCAATGGGGGTCAGGTTTAGTTGGGGTTACGTTCGATTCGGATTAGTTTCCATTAGGGTTCAATTCAGTTAGTATTGGGTTGGTTAGGTTTGAGTTCCTTGCGCTCCTTGTGTTCCTGCAGCTTTCAGCAATAACTCGCTAGCACCCCTAGCGGTCCTTGTGATCCTGCAGGTTTCAGTAGGACCCTCCTCAAGTAAAAGGTGCAAAACTAAGCCCTAAAAACGTTTTTTCTTCACATAATATACTGCATTGGTAGCGAAATGTTAGAGTTAGGGTTTGCTAGCAGCATTATTTTAGCAGTTTAGTGGGTTTGGAAGGGACCTGGTAAAGCAGACTATTAAACCTTGTTAAAACTGAGGAATTTTAAAGGCTCAAAATGCCTCTAAAATGAGGTCAAATTCCGCAAAATTTTCTGAGGGGGCATGCCCCCAGACCCCCCTACCTTGGCATTGCTGCTTTGGGGCTCGCTCCTTTGTATGACCATCCAAGAAACATTTTTAAGGGGGCCCCAAAAGATGATTTCGGGGGGGCCGCATTGCCTAATTTCGTCTCTGAAGCCAGGTGATCCTGATCGCTGCAGTACAATGCCACTGGTCGGCATGTTAAAACAGTCTAGGCTTAGCAGCTTAGCTTGTTCTGAAAACACTACACAGAAATAGCTTGTTATGTGCAGAAATACTGTAGACAGGTAGAGGTCCAAGATATGAATCCGAGGAAACAGTGTATGCGTCTGTAATTCCAACAACCCAATGCCTTTTCTTTCAATCCTTCCCTAAATCTGAATTTTGCCCCCCTACTACGGGATTTTTCAGTCTAGTTCTTAGTTTCGGGTTGGCGCCATTTTACAGCGGTAAGTGTCCGGATATGGTTCATCGACTTTGAATCACAATAATAAAACGCTATTTTGATTGATTAGCTGCTGTAAAAAATTTAAAAACATCGGTGACTCTAAACAGCGTTATTAAATGTTTCTGTCTTCTGCTAAAATTAATGAATTTTTTAGCCCATAGAAGTAGAGTCTCGCCATCCTGCTTGGTTCTGCACAAAGCACACAGTTCTTAAAATTCAGTATTTTCATGTATCCATTACATTTTACTGCGGATTTGTTTGCACAGGGTCCTATAATCCTACCAAATACCGCAAAGGATTGAAACACCGCAAAGGAGCAACAAAGGAAGGCAAAGAACTTACTATACACCGCAAAGTACGACAAAGGACCTGATAACTCCAAGCCTAACCCTAATTTAAAGTCCTTCGTTGTTCTTAGTGATGGTATGATTTAGTGTTGTAGTAAGGCCAAGGACCCTAAGGTCGAGGCCAAGGCCGAGGACTTCAAAATTTTTTCGAGGCCGAGGCCAAGGACACACAAGCCGAGGCCAAGGCCAAGGACATGCAAGTCGAGGCCAAGGCCAAGAACATGGATCAAGGAAAACGGGCATTTGTCCGATTTCAGTACGAAATCTCAAAATGTTGGTCATTTGGTCATGAAATAATGGTTCGCAAACAATTTATGGCCTAATATTGCAGACCTACAACGACAACCGTTTTCGAAAATTACAGGGTTAACAAAAATATTATAATTGATAACAATCCAGGGCCAGGTCTACTAGGCGCAGGGTATAAGACTATCCTCAGATGAAATTCGTCACAAAACTAAAATTAAACCCGATAATTTCGGTAGAGAGATAGATTTTTTATACCATAATATGGTGAAGAGCAACACTTTCAATGCATTTCGCATTTTTATTAAACAACATTAAAAAAAACAAAAACAATAGAAAGTCGAACGTTTTCGGCAAAATCAACTAGCCTTCATCAGGACATCTAAAAAACCAGACAGTTATTACAAATAAATCAGAATATTACGAAATAAAACAAAAAATTATTGAACAATTTATAGATAAACAATAATATCAGTCAAGCATAGGAACCAGAGAAGAGAGCAGATGCAAAATTAAGTTCAGTCTAAGAAATTAAGAAAATAATAAGCAAAAACGTAAGGACTTCAGCGAAGAGATAATAAGTTATAGAATGAAATAGAAAAATGGTGTCCGGTGAGAAAGAAGATAAGGGAACGAGAAGATATCAGTAATATAAGCTTTCCTTCTTTCTCACCGGACACCATTTTTCTATTTCATTCTATAGCTTAATATTATCTCTTCGCTGAAGTACTTACGTTTTTGCTTATAATTTTCTTAATTTCTTAGACATAACTTAATTTTGCATCTGAACTTAAATTTGCATTTTAATAGCTCAGATGGCCGAGTGGTATGGAGCGTCTGTCTCTTGAGCTGTAGACGCGGGTTTGATTCCGAGTCGGGTCAAACCAATGACTTTAAAATTGATATTCACAGCTTCGCTGCTTGACGCTCAGCATTAAAGGGACAGTGTGAAGAACAAGCCGGCAAGTTTACTTGTTGTGCCGTTGGGAAAGGCACTCAGCGGTATTCCCCCATCTTGATGTGGTAGACAGATGGCCGGCAATTCCTAAGCGAGCTCGTATAGGGCGTTGATCGCTTTCTCGTGATAGGAGGATAAATATGCAACTAAACTAATCTGCTCTCTTCTCTGGTTCCTATGCTTGACTGATAATATTGTTTATCTATAAATTGTTCGATAATTTTTTGTTTTATTTCGTAATATTCTGATTTATTTGTAATAACTGTCTGGTTTTTTAGATGTCCTGATGAAGGCTAGTTGATTTTGCCGAAAACGTTCGACTTTCTATTGTTTTTGTTTTTTTTAATGTTGTTTAATAAAAATGCAAAATGCATTGAAAGTGTTGCTCTTCACCATATTATAACCCCGATGAATCAAGCATAAAGTTACTTATTGTAATTTAACGGTAACCTGTTTACTGTGTATAGAAAAATCGCATGCACAAATCCAGTTACAGGCAAACTTATTAGAGTTAAGCAAAAAAAACTTGAGTTTTTTTTAAAATCAAATAGGCCTAATATCTGCATGGAAACAAATATTAAAGATGGTTGAAATATTTACTACTTTGGTAGACACTGTTCTGCTTACAGCATATCAAATTGTTCAACCATTTTTGGATTTTGTGCTTACAAGCTAGTAGGTAACCCATATCCGCATTTTCTACGTCTGTACTCAATCCGCAGTTCGCTTTCCCATAGGTGTAGCCGCACTCTTTCGGTACAACATCGTACGTTGAACCATTCCTACATTGAACCAAACGATTGAACCATTCCCACCTACACTCTTTGATGAGCCAGATTTAGTTTAAAGAGGTTCTGCCCACCATGCCGCCACTGGCTTATACATTAAACATTATAACTAAAAAACAATTTACCAAAAAAAACAACACATCAACGAAAATGCAAGCAATCATAATAACTTAGAAACAAAATCACAAAACGAAGCAAAACAAAAAGTGAAAAGCACTCACGTGTCACAGAGAACTGTGGTGTCACATTTAGCCTGTTTCCATGTCTAAAAATATTGGGCTTTTGAAAGTTTTGGCCCGCGGGATTTGCTCGAGTCAGTTCGAGTCAGGCTTTATGTGGGCTAATTTCAGCCAAATCGTGGGCTTTGCTGGCCGCATCTGAATAGGTGGTCTAAGAACGTGGGCTTTTGCAAAAAGGTGGGCTTTGAGAAAGTTGTTGGGTGAGGTCTAACTGCTTAGACCGTGGAATAGGTTGTTGATATTTAAAAGTTGGCATCTGATTATCTGATAAACAGATAAATGCAGGTTTGGGGCAGTTTCGCTTCATAAAAGTTAGAATTAAAGTAAGCTGTTGATAAATTCAACTTGCCTCAGGGAGTTAGCTGGTTGGGCTGGTTACTGAATTCACAAATTTGCCTGTCAGTCTTGTTTTGCTATTCTGAAGTATTGGTAAGGGTGAAGTTCGGTCCTACTAAACTCTGCAAGAAACTACAAGGTACTGAAAACAGTGCAAAGAACTACAAGGAACTACAAGATACATTCAAACGAAGCACAAAGTAGCTGAAAACACTACAATTTATTTTTCAACCAACGACAAGGTACTTAAAAATACTACAAGGAACTACAAGGTACTTTTAAATCTACGAAACGCTTGAAAACACCACAAGGAACTACAAGGTACTTTTAAACCAACTACAAGGTAGTTGAAAACACCACAAGGAACTTATGGACTTACGACAAGGGCGTTAGGGGTCAGGGGGTTGAGGTTGGGGTCGGGAGGTTGTAGCAGTGTTGCCAACTGGTTTATTTATATACCAGATTTCACAAATCTGGTATATTTTTTGGACCGTTTGGTAGGTGAAATTATGGTTTGGTATATGTCCTTAAAATTTGGTATATTTTTGATAACATATTTTGGTATATATTTGGTATATAATTTGGAACATTTTGGTATATTTTACTCTGCAAAACCTGGCAACCCTGGGTTGTAGTTGGTTTGAAATTACCTTAAAAGTCTTGTAGTTGATTTACAAGTACCTTGTAGTTTCTTGTGCTGTTTTCAACTACCTTGTAGTTGGTTTAAAAGCACCTTGTAGTTACTTGTGCTGTTTTCAACTACCTTGTACAGTTGTAGTTGGATTAAAAGTACCTTGTAGTTCCTTGTGCTACTGTATTCAGCTACTTTGTACTTGGTTTAAAAGTACCTTGTAGTTCCTTGTGCTGTTTTCAACTACCCTGTAGTTGGTTTAAAAGTACCTTGTAGTTCCTTGTGGTGTTTTCAACTACCTTGTAATAGCTATAAAAGTACCTTGTAGTTCCTTGTGGTGTTTTCAACTACCTTGTAGTTGGTTTAAAAGTACCTTGTAGTTCCTTGTAGTGTTTTCAGCTACTTTGCACTTGGTTTAAAAGTATCATGTAGTTCCTTGTGCTGTTTTCAACTACCTTGTAGTTGGTTTAAAAGTACCTTGTAGTTCCTTGTGGTGTTTTCAACTACCTTGTAATAGCTATAAAAGTACCTTGTAGTTCTTTGTGCTGTTTTCAACTACCTTGTAGTTGGTATAAAAGTACCTTGTAGTTCCTTGTGGTGGTTTCAGCTATTTTGTACTTGGTTTAAAAGTACCTTGTAGTTCCTTGTGGTGTTTTCAACTACCTTGTAGCAGCTATAAAAGCATCTTGTAGTTCCTTGTGGTGTTTTCAACTACCTTGTAATAGCTATAAAAGTATCTTGTAGTTCCTTGTAGTGTTTTCAACTATCTTGTAGTTGGTTTGAAAGTACCTTGTAGTGTTTTCAACTACTTTATACCGTACTTGGTTTAAAAGTACCTTGTAGTTCCTTGTGCTGTTTTCAACTACCTTGTAGCAGCTATAAAAGTACCTTGTAGTTCCTTGTAGTGTTTTCAAGCATTTTGAAGGTTTAAAAGTACCTTGTAGTTCCTTGCGGTGTTTAGTAGGACCCGGTGAAGTCTGTTGCCTAGTCTAGTTGCAAAAACAACCAATACTGGTACCGGTAGGTGGTAGGCCTACTGGTTTGTTCTTACTTATTTCTAAAGTGGTCCCCGGGTCAGCCTTGGCCTTATTACATGTCGCAGCATTAAGTGACATAGGTAATGCTACGCAAGCAACTTTTGTGCCAGTACTGCATTCTACCAGCATAGACCTACCATACTTTATTTACTCAATTGCACTTAAACTTTGAAAAGTATAATATTGTTAGTGTTGCAGTTGCTTTTGATGCTCGTACAAATAAGCACTTGGTTTATTCTACTATCAGATTATCACTTCACGCTGACCTCGATCCAGAGAGCATGATGAAGTAATAAAATAAACGAAGTCCTAATTTGTACTGGTCCGTAACAATAGCCACTTTGATATTTAAAAGCTTGCTTGTAGCTGATTTAGCCCACTGATACTCCTAATATCTAGTACCCTTACCCATGTCTAATCTTGACTAGTATTAGAATTGGTGGCATTTATTCAATTTTGGCATTTATCACTTAGTATTCACTACCAGACTATCAGTAGCTTAGTTCTTTAATAGTCATAATTTGCTACATCCTAACTTGATGTTATTACAAAAAATTATATTTGTTGAAAAGTGTTGATTACTCTGTTAGTCATAAACAGTGTTCCTTCTAGAGTGAGAAATTTGAGAAAATTGCGTATATTATAAAATGTATATTATTAAATATTATAAAATGCAAAACTGAAAAACTTTAACAAAAAACTTGAATATTTTAATGCAAGACTGTGGCTTGTATCTTGGAAAAGCAAATTTAATGCAAAAAATTTGAAAATGGGGTCTGCAAAATAGTGAAATCTACCATGTTATAGCCTCCGACCAAGGGTGGAAACCAAAACCCAAACCTAAACCTGAAAACCTGGTTTTGAAGGAAATTTTTGAAACCCAAACTGAAACTGACACCTACTCAACCAATTTTTTGAAAACCTAAACTTAAACCGAAACCGTTTTTTCTTGAAACGTCAAAACTGAAACTGAAACTAAAACCTGTTCAGAATTTTCTAAGGGTTCGGTTTTAAAATTGTCATCACCATCATACCAGAACAGTTCCTTTAATGCTGAGCGTCAAATAGAATAGCTGTGAATACTAATTTTTGAGTTTTCGGTTTCACCGGATTTGGAATTACACCCAAGTTGCCAACTTCCTAAGCAATTGCTCTCCTCACTCCGCCATCTTAGTTGCTACTTATTATCGCAATACAACAAAAACGCTCAAAAGTAGAGCATTTACATAACCCGTGTTTAAAATACCTTTTTTGGATGAAACTTAAACTGAAACTGAAACCCAGAAACCGAAGTTGTGCGTAAGCAAAACTGAAACCGAAACTGAAACCTATTTTTCAAAAACCGTGAAACCAAACCAAAACTGAAACCTGACATGTGGGTTTCAACACACCGAAACTGAAACTGACACCCTAACGCCATGCAGCCCGGTTTCTCTAATTATGGAATAGTATGCCATACTATTCCATAAATAGAGAACATTCTAATTATGGAATAGTATGGAATAGTATGGAGTAGTATGGTATAGTATGGAATAGTATGGTATAGTATGGAATAGTATGGTATAGTATGGAATAGTATGGTATAGTATGGAATAGTAAGTAAGGCACTGTGGTATAGTATAGCAGAAATGGGTGATAGGACGTTTGGGGCACTAGAGTAAAGGGGCCCATATAAAGAGTCAAATTGAGGGTGAATGGCCCTCAGGGTTAAATGTGCCTCAGGCCTAAATTAGGGCAAAAGGAGTCAAAGGTCCTCAGGACAGGATGGTTGAAGCAATAAATAGGATGTTAATTTAGGCCTAGGAATAGGATGTTAATTTGGATACACACCAGCAACCTACCCATTACCAGCAGTCTAGACTATCTGACCAATAAAATCTCATAGCAGCCTTGATCCAGGCTATGGGTGAGGGCTAAGGACCATTCACCCTCAATTTGACTCTTTATATGGGCCCCTTTACTCTAGTGCCCCAAACGTCCTATCACCCATTTCTGCTATACTATACCACAGTGCCTTACTTACTATTCCATACTATGCCATACTATTCCATACTATACCATACTATTCCATACTATTCCATACTATACCATACTATACCATACTATTCCATACTATACCATACTATTCCATACTATTCCATACTATTCCATAAATAGAGACACCCCATGTAGCCAGATTTCCACCCTCTCCTCTGACCCAACAAGAGGAAGTCGTGATGACTTCCCGTGCGATAGGCCAGGAAGGGCATTGCTTTTTAGTTGTTGATCTTCACCCTGGCCACGTAAAGAGTTTGACTGGAATGGTGACGTACAGAGCTGGGCACTTCCGCAAATCAGTCTGCAAATCCACAAATTGCGGATTTGCAAAATTGATTTTCTACCGCAAACGTTTGCAGAATTGCGATAAAAAACTGAAATTTGCCGCAAATCCGCAAAGCTAAATGGTCTGAAGTAAAAACTCCATTTAGATTTTTTTAAAACTCCAGTTTTCAATATTTTTTCTGCTGCTTCTTGAAAGTTTAAGTATCTTTGAATTAATCCATGATCTTCGTAAGCTTTTTGGTTTGATTTGAGGTGGCGTATAAGGTTGGCTTTCACTTGTAAAAGTCTAATAAACTTCGATCAACAAGTTTTGTGGCAAAAACAATTGTCATTCAAGGTTTGTTTATTCTAGAATGTTTGTCCTCGAGGGATGATTGTCTCGCTTAAGGTCAAATTATTTTAAAGGATGAATGAACCTTTTCCTAAGAGTGGTTAATGAGGGCTAATAGCCCGAAAAAGTGCTGTCCTACTCTATGGTTCCATAATCATAGCAATAGAACTGTCAGTGAGAAGGATGTTTATCTTCGATCCGGCCCAGGGGCGGATTAAGAGACCGCGGGGTCTGGAGCAGATAAGAGAGCGAAGGGTTATATTTTTTTCCATCCAAAATCTAGTGAAGAGCAAAAAAAAGTCATCACGTCCGCAGATGTCCAATTTTTCGCACAAAATCAAGTGTAGAGAAAGAAAAAAAAAGGTCAACACGTCTGCAAGCCGTAGTTTCAGCAGAAACTTCCCAAAATTTTCATGTGAGCATGATTTAACATGTTTTCATTGTTCAAAATGCCGAAATGCACAGGGCCCCCCAAAGTGCGGGGTACGGAGCAACAGCCCAGTTTGCCCATTGCTTAATTTGGCCCTGATTCGGCCATCGCGTGGAAGTCAGGTGGTATTCGATTCTGTAGTTCAGGAAGGACGTCTGTTTTTGGCTCTGTTTGACCTTGATCGCAAAGGGGATTCAACTGGAGTGTGACGTAGTTATACGTACCACAAAAGTTCAATTTCCCTTGGTAGATAAAGCTTGTGGCATACCGGCAATTGTCCTGCTTAAGTCAATCAGATCGAACGATGAGTGTACCTTCACCTGAACGCGGTTGATGAGGGTTAGTGCGAAATAGTGCGTCCCACTGTACGACAATATTTTTCAGTTTGACCAAAATTTCTTAGCTTGTTGATGGTTGAGAAGTAATTGAATGTTGATAAGTCGAATAAGTTTAATTTTTTTTTAACTAGAGCTCTTGTAACATCTAGCCTCGGCCTTCTCATAGCCTACTACCATGCATTGTTTTCTTTTTTTTCTCGTTTTAATTTTTTTAGTTGTTTCTTTCCTCTTACTCTACTGTACAGTACATCCCATTGTTAGAATGCTTGTAAACTGTGAACAAGTAAAATTATAATACTTGATTGTTCTAAATAGCATTTTAGAAAGCATAAGCATATGAGCACACCAACCGTTAGCTCAGTTGCCAAGCACACGCTCTTGATGCAGGAGGTCTGGGGTTCTATTCCTGGGCCGGTCAAATTGGCACAGTGTCGCCAATGGCTCGCCACCGCTGCGACGTTTCTTTAGAGCTGTGTAGCCCAGGCGCTACACTGCAGAGATGGGCCCCGCCCACTCGTTACACGCTTGATTTGAAGCATATGAGCACTCTTTAATTCAAAACCTACTTTCATAAAGCTGACGATTATGTGCATAAAAGCAACGCCGACCACGCATTTCTTATAATTGACTTTCATAAGCAGAGATGGGCACTCGGTACTTTAAAAGTACCTATCGTAACGACAAATATCAATACAGATACTTTGCAAAAAAAGTAAGGATGATAACGGTACTTTTTTTAAAGAAATAACAACGATAATGATACTCGGTGCTGATTTTTGATACTTTTCAAACGAAAAATAATTTTGTTTTCTTTTTTTTTCGGCAAAATTACGATGGTGAATACATTTGATCTGAAGGAGTGTTGTGCTTTTGCATTGATTTTGCATGAAACGCCTAGCAAAAATGTTGTGTTCTAGTAGCTCATTTCGTTGGATGAAAAAGTTTGTCAGAAATCCTAATGATTGCCATACTGCGTTGGTCTACCCTACTACCGTAGCTGAAGTGGTTTATCAAAATTATTCAACCTTCGCAGGCCAATAAATGTTTTAGCAAATCTTTAACAGTTAGCTTGCGAAGAGGTGAGTAAACAAAACTTTATGTAAGAGGGGTTGACTCAACCAAAGAAAGTAGAAACCATTTTTTTCAGTAGTTAATGTTTACAAATGTAGGCTATACATATATATATATATATATATGTACATGCATATAGCTATATATATTTTTTGAGCGGGGTTTTGACAGGAATATGTGCCGCGGTACTGCCGAACACTGTTAATAAGTTTGTTTCGTTTCGATTTTGATTCATGCACGCCTAGATAATCTAGCTTTTCCAGGACGTTGTTATATACGGTAGTTGAGCCAACAAGAAGGTACACTACTCGGTTCTCTGCTTCGTAAGGTTTTGACATCCCTAAAAGCGCCTTGCAAAGATCTTCTGATTTTTTTCACGCTAGGCTTTTTATGCTAAGCGTTCAGCTGGGAATAATTAAGAAAAAACTAACAAAAATTAAATAATGCGGTTTAAGTTTGTGGAACTGTAATGTGCATTTTGCGATTGCAGAAGTTGAAAAACTGTCGCAAATGTATCGTGGAATTGCGGTTGCGGACCACCTCTTGCAGTTTTGGGTATTTGCGATTGCAAATTTGAGTGTAAATTTGCAGTGCCCAGCTCTAGGGATACGACATCAGAATGAATTTTTATTTCCGTGAATAAAATACTGAACTTCGCAAGTTAAGCTTAATGGAGCCAAGTGGCAAAATTTATGAAAGAACAACGCTCCACTTCTTTATGTCTTTTGTCTAAACCCAATTAGCCAGCTCTATAGCCAGTACAAATATTCAATGGAGCACCACCAGCACTTAGGAATGGAAGTAAGCCTAGTGACAACCTTCCGATCAAGGAATGTGGGATCATGGTGGGATTTAATAATTTATATATGGATTCTCCAGTAACTTTAAGCACAGTGCATCCATTATTTACTACAATATAACTACACTGTGCTTCAAGAATAGAATCTATGGTTTGTAGGCTGACTAGTTGGGGCGTGTTTGGGCTTTCAACAATTTCTTCTCGCGCAAAAAATTTGTGCATGGTTATTTTCTGGTAAAGTAGTTAAAATGGTTCAAAAACGCACAATTGCGCTCAAGCTTAACATTTTTTGTGAGTTTCTCAATCTAGAATTCTCTGGTAATGCATAATAAATAAATGTAAAACATACCGGTAAAATACTAAATAGCGTAGTATTTTAGGTACCGGTATATATGGAAAATATTAACAGGTAATTTAGTGATATTGTCGTATACTACAGTAACTTCTGCTCTCTGTGTATACGGTGTGGTCTTGTCGTAGTTTATCCAGAGATCTTCGTATGCAGCAAGTAAACTAGACTGTACTCCTTTGTAACCACAACACTGATAAAAACTACTATGATCAGTTTGATGTCTGTTTAACCTGACCGTGTGACGCCGGCAGTCCGTTTTGTAATTGTTGATTGCATATTGTCAAGATATTTACTTTGGCAATTGACCGAAATGACATTAATTTTGTCGGTTTTTAAACCAAAATTTTACCGAAAAAAAAAAAAAAATGTGGGGAACGCATACCCCCCCACCAGCCATTTTCAACAATGCTTTGGATGAATAAAATTTTGCCGAAATTTTGAACCTTTTCGTAACAATACCAGTTTGCCTGAATCGCCTTATGCACGTATAATCGAAACTGTGCGTACAAAATGCATCGTATTTGGTAAAGCACTCAAAATTGGGGCCAAAACTATAGACAAAATTTGCCTGAAAATTGTTTGTAAAGCAATAAAATGGCTATTGCAGTATGTAAATTTTCGAAAATTTTTTGGGGAGCATGCCCCCAGACCGCCCAAGAGTCGTTTTTGTTATTTAGTTGCTAGAAAATAATTCTGCTGGAAAAACTAAGCTTGAAAAAGTGATGAAATTTTATGCCCCCTCCCTGAAAAAATTTCTGAATATGCCCCTGAAATGAAACACTTTAAAAAGGCTTATTTATTCTCGTTTCTGGGTCTAAACGTCTTAATGTCTTTGTATTTGGTTAACATTCAACCTAATTCAAAATTACACCTCCCCCCCACCAAAACTTTCTGTATATATTCGCTCTTAGGGATGAATACTCACTTAGGAAGGATAAAAACTTAATGGGCCACAGAACTTCTGTGTAACAAAAAATGAACCTCAAAAAAAAGTTTGTGAACCACTGGCCTGACTAAACTAATATACTACAGGGTAGGCCTTAAGTCGCTCACCAAAGCACTTAAAGCAATTCTGATAATAACAAACGTTTTTGTATTAAAACCAAACTTAACAAATAAACTGAGAAACACGTTGTACAAGCTGGTACAATCTGGAAAAGATATTTTGCTCTGCAGACTTTACATTCCGTTATTTCACATCACACTTCACTTAATTCTTTGGTACTGGGTAAAAGGATCACCTTGCATACTGTGTATATATTACTGGTATCTGATTATAATCGATAACAATGAGAATCAGTGTTTCAAAATAAGATACCCCTGATGATCCCTCTTGGGTGAAACAGACTGTCGGGTTTTAATAGATGTTTTTAAACTGTGGTGAATTCGCATATTATCTGATTATATGTAGACTAACCGACTATGCAGTAGCCTATTAGCCCAGCATCTTCTAGACCAGTAGTTTTCAACCTTTTTCAAGTTGCGGACCTCTAAGTTAGGCAATTTGTTGTTGCGGACCCCACACAAATAGACACGATTTTAAAATTGTTATTGAAAGTAATTTGAGTAAAAATCAAAGGCTACCTTTACCAGGGATGCCTCTTAGTTACCGCTTGCTAAAAGCTATCTATATGAGGATATGATGGGCCGCACTTATTTTTTCAAGTAAAAATCTCTAACTGCACTAAACACGACTCGCTGCTTATGCAAAAACAACTCACATTTTCGCATTGGCCTTGATAACAAGTTGTATTTTGGGAAAGGACCAATATTGTTCATTTACTCATTCTTCTTCTTTCGACTTTTCCCTATTCGGGGTCGCCACAGCGCGAAAGTTTTCTCAATAAGACTTGGTCAACTTGTCTCTCTCCCTTGCTCCTCCATGTCTTCTCTGCATCTCCATGTCTTCTCTCACCGGATCTCCATGTCTTCTCTCACCGAATTCGTCCATCTTCTCTTTAGCCTTCCTCTCTTTTACCAAATTGTTTATCTCGTAAACTCCATTAATATTGACAGCCAGCAAATGATTGCGTCACTGAGCTTCTTATTTATCTGCAGACTATTTGTGTCTAGCTATTCTAGATTATAGCTTGGTGCTGAGACGCTGTAGATGCGCGTATAATCTTTATGATGTAAAGGTCTGACAGGAGTTTGATAACCACATAACTGCGCATATAGAGACAGAAGGCGCACGCACTAAGTGGAGGTTTTGTAGAAAGCCCTTGCCAAAAAAACATCCCAGCAAGGGCGTTGGAAGTACTTTCAAGTAGGGGGGGCTGAAATTTGTGATATCATACTAACGTCTGGGGGGCGAAGCTCTCCTTGTTATCGCAACATACATCATACAATACATATCATGCACTTTACTTCAGTAAAAGTCATTTGGAGACTGCTTGATGAACTCAAGCTTTTCTCTAGCGTAAACACAGTAGCTAGATCAACGTTTATAAAGGTGTTTACCTCCTTTAAAATAACTTATCCATTCACAAGCTCCTAGTCTGAAACTCCTAGGCAGGAGCGTATTTAGGGGGACATTGTGCCATGCCATCCCCCCTTTTGTTTCTGCCTTTTAGTAAAAAAGAGCAAGATTAATGGTGACAAATATGCCAGACTCTTTTGATAGTTTTCGTAGCTTATTCCAGGAGCGGAGCCGGGTAGGTAGGTTGAGGGGTATGCATCCACCCATCAGCCATTTTCAAAAATATTTCTGATGTATAGACCTACTATTTTTCCATAATTTTGAACCTCTCTGATAGCAATACGCCTTACGTCTCAAGCACGCATAATCGAAAATGTGCGAACAAAATGCATCATATTAGGTGAAGCACTCACAATTAGGATAAAAAAATTTAAACAAGATTTGCCTAAAAATTATTCAAAAAGCACCAAAATAGCCATTACAGCATGTAAATTTTCAAAATTTTCCGGGGAAGCATGCCCCCGGACCCCCCTAGAGCTTTTTCTGTTTCTCAATCAGCTTCAAATTCGTTCTTCCAAAAAAAAATACGCCTGAAAAAAATGTGAAAATCATGCCCCCCCTCTTCTCAAAATTTCTCGCTTCGTCACTGCTCCTAGGGTAAGCTAGTTAACTCTAATTTGATGTTTTGTTGTTTCGCTGTTATTTTCCCAAAAGTTTCTTTTAAAATTGAATAAAATCTTCTTGTGACATCATATTAAAGCTTTAAGAGCTTGTACACGAAGTTACCGAAAATCCAACAGTTTTTGCGATTTTGTTCGCCTTTGACACAAAGTTGCAAAAGTTAGCACGTTGGTTTTGATAGTATCAATGAAGAAAAGAAACAAATAAGAAGTGACGCCATAAGTCATTGTTGAAGTGCCTTAGGCTGTACTGTTATGATAAATTCTTGAAAGGGGGAGCTGAAGGAGGGCTTAAAATATCTATTGGGGGGCTGAAAAAAATGTAGGGGTGGCTTCAGCCCCCACCTTCCAACGCCCCTGCATCCCAGCCTCTTTGCAGTACTTCAAGCGTAACGGGGGTGTTTTTTCTTAAATCAAACATTTTTGCATTACTGGCGGGGGTTTTCTGCAAAACATACCATTCATCGCTTGACCTTCTTAAATCACGCTTAGATTGTTTCATGTCACTACTGGTCTATTTTACACACATTATTATTAGCACCAGGAATTTAATTATGAACAAGTTTGAAAAAGTGGAGTAGGCCTAAATTGCCAAGCCCGTGTAAATTCGTAGTTATACGGATTTTGTTGTATTGCAGTGAGGAAAAATAAATATTGGAATTTAGTAACACTACAAATGTTTCTGCGGGCGATTTAACATAAAAATTTTAAGGAGGCCACTGGCCGAAAAATTTTGACCGACTGGCTGGATCTGGGCCGCAGGTTGCCGACGCCTGACCTTAGCTATGCAAATTTTTGGCACAGTGACTTGATATCGGGATCAAAATCTGTAAATGCAAGGCGTCAATTACTGTATTATGAAGTAACAAACGATTTCTCGCTTTCGTTTTAATGTGTGTCGGAGCACTAAAAGCATTTTCAGCTAAGTATGTTTTTCTGTAAGGCAAAATTGTATCATTGCAGGCAATAACGGCTCAGATGGCCGAGTGGTACGAGCGTCCGCCTCGGGAGCTGTAAACTTGGGGCTGATTCCAAGTCTGGTCAAACCACTGACTTTAAAATTGGTAGCCTATCCAGTATTCACAACTTCCCTGCTTGATGCTCAGCATTGAAGGGCCAGTGTGAAGAACAAGCCGGCCAGTTTGCTTGCTGTGCCGTTGGGAAAGACACTTAGCGGGATTGCCCCATCTTGGTGTGGTAGATAGATGGCTGGCAATTCCTAAGCGAGCTCGTAAAGCGCACTGATCGCTTTCTCGTGATAGGAGGATAAATATGCAACTAAATATAAATTATGCAACAGTTCCAGGTGTGGTAGTAATTATCTGTCGTTTCTCTATCCAGAATTTGACGTACCAATAACCGTTCTTAAATAAGAAAGTTTGAGCCCCAATGGTTGGTTGCAAATTAAACCGGTGTCTGTTTCACATTTTTATATCATTCAGAAAAAGATCACTATTTAAAATACATTAATAATTACTTACTAAACACTGGTACTTCAATAAACTGCCCTATTTTTGATGAAACTTTCAATACTTTGGCAGACCCCTTGCGGACCCTTTAGCCCTTGCGGCCCCCTTGAAGTTATTCACGGACCACTTGGGGGTCCGCGGACCCCAGGTTGAAAATCACTGTTTTAGACTAATGTTTTTGTTCTCTAGATTGTAGTATAATTGTGTTCTTCCCAATAAGTGTTCCCTCTAGGATTTTGACCAGTGCGGATTTGCCCAAATGATAAGTTTATTGAACTTTTTGCTCAAAGATTTCACTACTTTGAGGATCCCTTTTACAAATTTTTTGCATTAAATTTGCTTTTCCAAGATACAAGCTTTAGTCTTGCATCAAAATATTCAAGTTTTTTGTTGAAGTTTTTTAGTTTTGCATTGTATAATATTAATTTCTGGTTCAAAATCAGTAAAATTTGTCCAAAAATTTCGCATTTTTCTCAAATTTCTCACTCTAGAGGAAATGCTGTTCCCAATGTTACTCCACTAGTCTTATCTCATCACACTTATTCAGTATTAGCTTCTTGAAAGATCTATGTAACTTTTGTTTTGTAAAAAGCTTTTTTAACCTAGTCTAGATACTGGTACTGGGTAAACTAAAAACATATATTATAGTGTGTGCCAGTACTCAAGACTGTACAGTCTAAAATCTAGAGTACAGTAAAGTGATGTTGGTGGCCTAGTCTGTGGCATTGGTCACCACTGTTCCCTCTAAGGTGCGAAATTTGAAAAAAGTGAGAAACTTTGGACAAAATTTTGCTGTTTTTCTGTGAGCTTGCCGACTGAAATGTTGATTTTTGGCCAAATTAGAATGAAAGTGCTCAATACTTTGATGTAAAACAAAAGTTTCATACTCTGTAAACTCAAATTTGAGGCAAAAATTGAATCAGACTGTCTTTTAACCCACTAAATTTTAGGGCAAATTTTTTACTAAGAGTTATGTTTGGGCAAATTCACGCTTGTTAAAAACTTAGAGGGAACTGTGTTGGTCACTGTTCCTCAGAGGATTAAGCAAGCACTAACTTGCCCAAGGTTTTATTCAAGTTTTTGCCTTGAGTGTGAATTTCAGTTTGTTATGGATCGTAGATAACTTCTTTTTTACACTACAATCTTGAACACTTGGATTCAAGTTGAGCCAACATTCATTATTCCACTGTCCAGGTCGCAATCTCATAAAATAAAATCTGATAATTTCTCAAATTTTGCACATTCAGCGTTAGAGAGAATAGTGGTACAAGTACGTTAGTGCAGAATAATGTCTTGTATCGGCTATTGACATTTTTTGCTATGATCCTTATGATGTCATTATCGCAATTGTCAATATTGATAGGTCTAGTCGCTCCTTTTTCTTTCTTGTACCTACCAGTAACTGTTTAAATTCTAATGGTAAGTTAATGAGAATCGACAGTATTTTAACAGCAGATATACATAATTTATATCTGACAGATAAATGCAATAGACCTACTTTTATTTGTTGTTTAGACAGTGGAATAAAATTTAAGAAGTATTCTGTAAAAAAAAAATCTTACAACGATCTGAAAGAAAATGAAACAAGTGAAAGGTGTTCGTATTGAACTAGGGGATGTGACTCAGCATAACATCAAGCAACTCAAACGTCTTAACCAATACATTCTTCCCGTTACGTACAATGACAAGTTTTACAAAGATGTGTTAGAGGTGAACGCTTCCAATCTTTCCAAGTTGGCATTCTTCAATGATGTCATTGTGGGAGCTGTCAGTTGTCGTGTTGATGTAACTAATGGCGAACGAAGCTTGTACATTATGACCCTTGGTTGTCTAGCCCCTTATCGACGATATGGGGTAGGAACTGTTTTGTTAAGTCATGTTTTTGACATTTGCAAGACACAAGGAAATTTTAGCAAAATATTTTTGCATGTACAAATCAACAATGAGTCTGCTCTTAGTTTTTATAAGAAATTTGGTTTTGAAGTTGTTGCCACAAAGGAACGTTACTACAAAAGAATTGAGCCTGCCGATGCTTTTGTTTTAGAGAAGAAACTTAACTCCAATGCATTGAGCTGTAATTAAAGTTTGATGTGTGCATTGGTTTTGCTATTACTGTTTATGTGTGCCGGTTCTTCACTTTGACTGTTAATGCTGTAACACTTGACTACAATCTAAACAGCATTAAGCTGTACATATTGCAAAAAATTCTTATGAGCAATGGATATTACAGTTTGCAAAACAAGCACACACATTTTTCATATCATTTTTAGATTTGCACTTGAAAAACCAAGAGATCTTTTTTGCGGCTGATTTATTCTATTGCTGCTCTTTGTCTGTTATAATAATGTCAAAACCACAAAATAGTTTTGAACATCTTTCTTTGGCATGTAGTGTTACTTTCTGTTTAAGTGATTGAGGTCCCTCAAGGTGTGTGTAACTTCAGTCATACTTATTGTAAAGAAACGTTCTCAGTTTTGTTCAGAATTTAAATAGTACCGGTATGTAGATTGTCGACCTTTTGAAGTTTACACGTTTCTTTGCATTGCTGCAATTATTGTATGGCTTTGAAATTGCAAACTACATAATATGCCTTTCTTGAATGATGTTGTGCTATGATTTACCAATGTTATCGCTGTTAAAATTAAAGCTTTGAAATTGTAAGTCAATTAATTTGCGTAGCTTGGTGGTCTACATTGCATGCTGTGCTTTTGCAAACAGGTTGTAATGAGCGCTGTTGTATTTGGAAGTGATTTGGATTTAAGTATGGAGTAATCACTGGTCTATTTGTGAGGAATATTCGCTTCACAATATATTTTCATTTTTAGGATTGTGCTTTTTTGCAACGTATGACTATCTAATATTTGTATATTCACAATATCCTACTATTAATTACAATATAATAAACTTTATTCTGTTGCTATGCCCCCAAAAGGTAAGGGTCGTGGCAAAGCTCCCAAAAATCAACACAAACTTTGCCAACCATTACCCAAAGGCGAAGTTCTTACGGATTTAAGGAAGAAATCATGGAAACTAGGAGATGCATTAGGATCTGGTGGATTTGGTTTGATATATACAGGTATGTTGTTTTTTCTATTATGTTTATGAGTGTTTTTGTTTGGATTTGTGTTGGTTGATTACAAATTTTTGGAGATCAACTGCTAATGATGTTGTTGCTTGCATGGGTTAGGCTTTTTAAAGGAGTAGATCAGTTCTCCCCGTAGTGCAGCATTTCGCAATTTTGTTAGTAATTGTGTGTGTAGAAATTGTACAAAAAGCTGTTAAGATTATATCTTGAAAGTCTAATCTTTTTAGACTTAAATCGCTGTATACTTTTCAGCCGATGAAAGTTCCAAAACAGCAGTGGGAGCAAATGCAAACTATGTCATCAAAGTAGTAAGTTTTAATACATACCTTATTTAATATTTAATGACGTCTTGATATCATAGAATGGCGCTGAGAATTTACTATGTGTCGTGAAGACAGATAGTGTTTTCGGTTGAAGAAAATTTTGTCAAACAGTATTCTCAGTTGGTAATGACAATTATATACGATAGAGAGCGTCTGTAGACACATGTAGTTATGGGTATTGCAACTAACGTTTTCAGTCATTTTGAGTTCATCATTTTCTTGAAAATCTTTGTATTACGAAGTTTCATGCTTTGATTTAATCCATGAATTTCTCAACCCCTGTGTTTGCAGGAACCGCATGGAAACGGACCACTGTACAGTGAAATCGCTTTCTATCAAAGAGTAGCCAAATCAGAGCTGAGTAAGTTACTTCTATAAAGTTGCATCTAATTTATTTCGAAATGTTGAAGCGAAACATTGCTCTTTGAAGCATTAGGTCAATGTCAGCGTCATGTCCTGGGAATTTGTAATTTCTATGCAGCTTATTTTATATATACTGCACAAGTAAAATCAATGATATTTTGTTCAGTTGAACAATGGCGCAAACGAAATAAGATCTCGTTCGTCCCCATCCCTGCTTACATTGCGCACGGTCTTCATAATTTTGATGGAGAAGCTCTACGTTTTTTGGTTATGCCT